>APFE030235694.1:87017-136270 GCA_000404065.3 Pinus taeda
CTCGGAATGGAGAGTAGAAGTTGGGGCTAATTTTCCAACCTTCATCCCTATTCAGATTGTTACCATGCTTCTCAATTTCTAAATCTTCCTTGAACTTACTATGATGGAAGTGATCAATTTTGCTAATTCACGTGTTTTAGCCAAAATTGATGACTTCCGTCATAGGAAGTTCATGGAAGCTTTAGAAATTGAGAAGCATGGTAACAATTTGAATAGGGATGAAGGTTGGAAAATTAGCTGCAACTCGATCCCTGCTCCCCATTCCTAGTTTCTTTGGTTTTTTTATTCTCTTGAATTATTATAATTAGTTTCCTTTGATCTTCTAACTTTTTTTTTTTTTAGAATTGCATATTTCTTAAGTCTCCATTTTTATTTAATTCCATTATTTGTTTTATTTCACTTTACTTCGACTGAAAATTTTAATTAATTTATTAATTTTTTGTTTTTGACTTTCTAACAGATCATTATGTTTTTCCCTGTTTTCTCTAAAGCATCTACACCTATATATACAATGTTATTGTTAATTATAGATGACCATGCTTTTTGATAGTCTACTGAGGTTCGTAATGGTTGACCATGGTTGACTATATCTTCACTATGGTTGAACAAAGATGACCATGCTTGTTCTGGTCAATTAAGATAGACCATGGTTGACTATGATTGCCAATGACTAATGGTTGACCATGGTTGACTATATCTTCCCTATGGTTGAACAAAGATGACCATGCTTGTTCATGGTCAATTAAGATATACCATGGTTGACTATGATTGCCAATGGCTGACTAAGACTGCATGAATGTCTATAGCTATCTATAATAAACCTTAGTGAACCATGATAAACCATGTCTTGGGTTTTGTTTATCATACTATAATTTTGAATATTAAATAAAACTTCAGCCTTATTAAATGTAAATATTATTGAAGACCCAAATATCAATATTATCAATAAACCTTGTTAATATTAAATATTAATTTGAATGTGCTCTATAACCAAGCATGAATGATATGTTATCATGTAATTTTATATTTAAAAATAGTAAAATAATACTAAAATGAACATAACAAAGAAAAAAATCAATGTCAATCATGAAAAAAATCAATGTCAATCATAAAAAAAATACTTTATTTTTGACATTAATTTTACATCAACTTTACATAGAGAGATAAAGCAATTGAAAGTAAATAAAAAAATATTTAATTCTTAGTATGCTCAATATTGACTTGAAATATGGCATGTACAAATAATGTTATTGATGTTATGTGATGTGAAATTCATTCTATATTCAACTAACATGTTATATTTAAAACATAATTTTATTAATAATAAAAAACTTGTAGAAACCATAAATAAAATATTTCAATGTCCATATTAAATAACATAATTTTATCAAGTTCAGAAAGAGATAAAGTATAAAAAAAAAACAAAAAAATATATCTCCATTATAGGGAAAGTGTAATTTATTGTCTTCATATGCAAGTAGGTATATAATATTAAAATATATTGAGAAAAAAAAGTTAATGTCATGATAATAAAATATTCCATATATATATAAAATATTAAATAATATATATATATACACATAAATTTCATTAATACACTCTTGTAATTAAAGATACGAGGAGCTTTGAAATTCATGAATGGTAACAAGGATAGAGATCAAGTTCAAAAAAAAATATAATGAGTATATTAATACACACAATGACATTATAAAAAAATTAATTAAAAAAAAGTATAGTGCATACACACATGCACATCCTAATATTAAATATTATTAAAAAGTTTGTTATTCAACCTTTTCAAACCTTATTAATATTAATATCAATATTATTAAAAAAAGGTAATCCTTATAAAGAAAAGTTTATTTGACCGCATTAATGTTAGTAAATTTGATTTAACCATATTAATATTAATATTATTAAAACATTTTGAAACCTTGACTATAGGTGAATATGGTTTAACCATGGATGAACATGACTTGAGAAAGTTGACCAAGGGTGAATATAGCTTGACCACTTCGAGCATGGTTGATCATAACTTTCTATGATAGGTTATGGTTGTCCATATTGATAATGGATGAGTATAGTTGAATATGTTTTCGCCATGGTGTCCGAGGATGACCATGTTTGACTTTTACAATGTTGGCTTACGATAACCGTGTTTGATCATATTACCCATAGTTGGCCATGCGGAGCATGGACTGACCATGATGTTCAAAGTTTCAATATGGTGACTATGGTTGACCAAACATGACAATGTTTTACTATTGTTGGCCTAGGTTTCCAATGGTTGAGTATAATTGACCATTCTTAACTAGGGCAATCTAAGATTAACTATGCTTAAACAAGATTGATCATGGTTGGACGTGGTTAACTATGTTTACTAGAGTCAACTATGAATGATAATGATTGACCACGGTGACTATACTTAACTATGGTCAACTATGATGGATCATGTTCTACATGGTAAACCCACAATCATCCATGTCATGTTTTGGAAACCATAGTCATCCATTGACATCATGCTCAAGCATGGTCATACTTGGTAAAGCATGTTCATCATATTCGATGCCATATTTTGTTCCTTATATTGCGACATCATTTTTTTTTGTCATATTGCAACAATGATTTGAGTTCTTTACTTTGTAATTTTGACTTTTAATTGTCATATTGCAACATTGATTTATTTTCGTCATTGAACCATGCTAAATTTATTGTTCCTAACATAAAACATTCAAAAATGTTGTGTATGGTTTTGACTACGGATACCCATGATTAACAACATTTGATCATGATGACCATAGTTAACGTAGGTTAACTATAGTTAATCATTGTATTTCCAATATTCTATGGGATTTATGGATCCTAAAATTCTTAGGGAAGAGAATAAAGATGAATTGCGATAGGAGCTGAAGAGAAATCTTCCTTTTATGGATTGAATCTTCAAATCCAAGGCTTTAGAAAGAGACAAACATAATTCATGAAATAAGGCTCCCTTGAAAGATTCACTTTATTACTTCAATGTTGTTGAATATGCTTTTGAAAATACTTTTGCAACATAGTTTGAGATCTTGGTCTCTTTTTCGAGTGCAATTGTTTTGAATCTAAGTGAATAGGGTATTTTTGAAAGGCCATACACTCATAAATTTTCAAAAGATGGCATGCTCCTCCATGCCTTTCCATCCATTTCCTCAATTTAGATTTCCACCAAGAACATTTTTGATGCCTCTAGAAGACAAGATTTATTATCATTTAAATTGTTCAATGTTGGAACCACATCCTTTTGTGAGCAATTGAGTGTTTCTAGAAAGATTCAAATAATCAAAGCGTTTTCCCTGGAATGAGAATTTTAAAAATAGTGAGATTGGTGAATTTACATATAACATTTTGACTCAACCTTCCTACCACTGCATTTATGCAAGAGGGGCTACCTTGCCATGGAAGCCACTCGAAATGAAGCCAGAAAATCACATAAACCCTACCATAGTAAACCCAAGCGATTAGAGAGGTGCTTTTAAGAAATCCTACTAAATATTAATAATGTTATTAAAATATTTTGGTTTAGTTTTAGTTACAAAACCACATGAACAAATTAAAATAATATTGGTCAAAAAGTATAATAATGATTGCTTAACAAGAAACCAAAAACAATATTAAATTACATGTTGACCTAATTCGATATTCGCCGACTTGGCACCTCAGTGATTCATTAACTGTGATAGCAGGATTAAGATATGGCAGCACGGCTTCAAACCCCTCGTTTGAAATGCGTATACCCATTAATAGAAACTTTTCAAGCCCGGTTATAAAATAAATTTGAAATAATGATGGATATACAGATAATAGAATCCGAAATACTGTGTGATTGATGTTGATAATAAATAAAATCTACAACTGGGGATATTATATTCATTGGATACGCTTCCTGTGGATGGATGGTTGGGAAAATCATTTCAGTAAAGATATACGACTCTTGCTGCCATGGAAACGTAATTGTTGTTGCCACTATGCACCATCCACCAGCCAGTCTCCGAACACAAACAAGGCCGGCGCTTTGTCATCCCAATACGGTCTTGTTCATAGTGGAGGAGCCACAATGAGTAAGATGACGAGCTTCATTATTCTGAACTCTTTAACTCTTATTAGTTATTTGAAGGAATACGGATAGGACAACGGATGAATCCGTAGGATTGGGAATACGACTAGGTTTGACAATTCTCCTCAGTCATAAATGGCAAGAACAAAGCTGCCACTTGTGCTAACATCACGCTGGGATTGAAATTTTTGATGTGATGGGTAACTATGGCCAAAAACAGCTGAGCAACGACACGTCCCAGCCCCAACTAATTAGCTGAGTGCGCAGAGAGCTGCATCTAGATAGTAAACTTACCTCCGGTTTGTAGATCGATGCACATTGGCCATAATGATGCAGATTCTCGGAAGGAGGCCTACAGCATCAAAATGGGCTAGATTTGGAAGAAAATTTTATTTATGCCGAAGATTGCGCAACCATGAGAATCATGTAGAAGTACGACATCACAGCTTCAATCTCATATTTTAGTGTCACGAGTGGCGATTGGGTGGCACTTCCTCTTCCATACTATAGTATTTTACACGAGCTACACATCCAACGATGAGATATTCATTCTTATAGCTCATTTCAATTTTATTCTTAAATCCTAACGCGGTATTCAACTAGACAAAGTATCTACAGTATATACATATTTGCTTTCGAAATAGGTTCAACTGTTGCTGCCCATCATGCTTGCTAAAGGGCACTTACCATGAAAGACGTAACAACTTGAGCCGTTTCGTGAGAACGGCTAGCTTGAAACGGCTAGGTTGGACATGATTCCATGTCATCTGAGCGTTTAAACACTTACTTTTAAAGTGTTTGTAGGTGAGTAAATCAAATAAATATAACAAGCGATTTAACGAATAGCTCAATTAATTAATGGAAGAGGGCAGAAGTTCGGACTTTTCAATCATAATTTAAATATACTTGTTTGTAACTAATATTAGTTTTTTAAATTTATTATATATTAAAACGATTAATTAATTAGTAATTTATAAATTAATTTTTTAAACTATTAATGATATAGTTAATACTATTAAGATCACTAAACTATACTAAAATAACTAGAATTTATTTGTATGATAATTTTGATACTAAATAAAGTAAGTTTTAATGTCTATTAAAATAATTATTAATATTACTACATACATTATTTGTGATTTATCTGCCATGTAAATATGGAAATTATGTATTGTAATTAATATTTCAAAGTTAAAGTCTTAAGAAAATCAATTACGAATCTGTATGGTTTTATAAAATAGCTAATAATTTTTAACCTAACCTAAAATCAAATTTATATTGTTTCATAAAAATTTAAATATAAATTCTATGTTAATATAATTAATAATATGAAATTATTTACATATTATAATTGATATTTAAAATATTAATATTATAAAAAAATAGTTTTTGTAAAATAAATTATATTTAAATATTAATATTATAAAAAAATTAGTTTATTGTAAAATATAAGTGTAGTAGATTGATTTAAATGCTTATTTTTAGTTGTAAATATATAAGATATTGTAAATGTTTATAATGGTTGGTTAAAGTTAAAGGTAATGAATGGATATTTCATTATTATATGTGATTATTATATTTAAATATTTTGATATAGTTGTTATATTTCATATAGTGAATTTAGGCTTATCCAAAGGAATTTTTATAAAATAATGTATGATAATATAATATTAATGAAATCTATTTTTTAAGAAGGAAGAAAAGTTTTATGATATTTATAAAAGGGAACAATGAAAATGATTGGATTGATAATTTGACTTTGACATTTGTCTTTTAAGAGTATTGTCTATTTTAACAAAGCTTTTCAATCAATCTTATTTGAGTTGTCCTTTCAATATTTTTCATTTTTTTTAGAAATGAGTATACCCTTCATGGTTGGGAAAATAAATCCCATAGATGTTGTTAGCTGAACTATTAGATGGTAAGAAATTCTATCTAATTATGGTCTCTCAAAACATGGCTAGGATTTGTAAATTTCCTTTTTAGAAATACTACAAGAAAATAGATGATTTAGAAAGAAAAAAAATATTAGATTGTAAGAAATTCTATCTAATTATGGTCTCTCAGAACATGGCTAGGCATTGTAAATTTCCTTTTTAAAAATACTACAAGAAAATAGATGATTTAGAAAAAAAACAATCATTTTTGAATGTTCATATTAGAAAAAAAAGACAGCATTAAGCTTATGCCTTTTATTTTTACTCATTTATTTCTTCCAATTATGCCTTTTATTTTTACTCATTTATTTCTTCCAAATTATACTTATAAGACCATCAACATATTAACTATATACTAATGGAAAAATATTCCAAAATTAAATAGCCAAAGATTTTCTTACTTTACTTTTACAATAAACAGAAATAAAATATGATATATATTATATAATTAATATTTATTTTATAGTAGTATGAATTGTGAGTACAATATTATTTACAAAAATTATAATTTATCAAATTAGTTATTATACTATTATAGGTGACATTAGATATTTTAATGAGTTTCAAGGTTGTGACATATTTTTATTGAGTTATGGATGTTCATCTATTATATGATAAGAAGGAAATCTTGACAATTGACAATTCATTTTGAACGTACATTTTTTAAATCAAGTCAATTTTTTCTTTAAACTTAAAAAGAATTGGATATTGAGATTATACTATTTAATGATTATTTTTAATTTAAAAATTATATTATTATAAGTTATGGTTAGATTATGATTTTCTATTAAATTTATACAAAAATATTTAATATTCAAAATTATGCAATATACAATTCAATTTTTGTTATTTATAGCAATATGATCAAATAAATAAAATCTAATTAATCTATTTTGGGTATGTTTTGTGTAACCACTTAATGGATAGCACAATATTTTTCATAGTGAAAAGCTATTTATTTTATAAAATATTTTTTTTTTTTTTTAGGTTAACTATTTTTAATTAAAATAGATGAATTAGGAGTGAATATATTACTTTAATAACACTGAATAATCTATTTTATGGTAATGATTTTTAGAATAGCACCAATTACCTTTCACAATGAAAGGAAAACTTTCAATGTTTTATTTTTTCTTATTAAACTTTTCTTAATTAAAAATAGAGTAATTAGGTGCGGATATTTTAATTTAATGAAACATCAAGAAAACATGCTGATGAGTTAGGCTTAATTTTATTTGATTATAGATTAGATAGGATTTGTGAGAATATCAATTAAATTAATTATTAAATTAACATATATATAATAAAAAAAAAGAGATAAATAAAGAGAATATATTTTGTATTCTATAACATGTTTCTATTACAATGCATAACATCAACATAAAATTTTGTACCCTAAGATAACTTTATATTCAAAATTTATGTTCTGATGTCATTTCTCTGAATATAGGCTCATTGCCAACATTCTCATAATTTGAAATAACCCATTTAGTTATAATACTTCAATAGAGTTCAAGCTACAATTACATCAAGTGAATTTATGTAAATTCTTAAATTTTATTAATGATTTAACAATATTTTTAATATTTTTCACGTTTTTCTTCATTATAACTTTGTTTATGTAAATGTTTTCTCATAAAATTTATATATTACTTATTTTATCTTTTTCTTTAAATAAAATGTTAGAAATATTAAATTACTTAAAATGTTGGAAATATTAAATTACTATTAATAATAATATTAATAATATTTATAGCACGTTTCCTATTACAATAATCGTCAATTCTTTATTACAATTTTTATGGCAAAATTATATATTACTTATTTGTTCTTTCTCTTTAAATAAAAAAATTGGAAATATTAGATTACTAGTTATATAACTATAGCACCTTTCGTATTAAAATAAACCATCAATTATTCTTTATTAAATCCAATATACTCATATGATCGCCCTTAACCACATCAGTGCATCACCGGAATAAAGAAAGAATGAGTTTCTTCCTTCTCTTATCATGTCCACTTCCAAAAATAAGGTATAGGCATGTTCATTATACATAAACATGCATATTTGAAACTTTTATTTCAATGGCCTGTTTCCTTGATATCATACCCCATGAAACTACTTAGTACTACAATCATGTATAAAGTGTGTGGTCTAGTACAAGTAAAATAATATCTTACAGATTTTATTGCCTTGACCCTTGTTTTCTTGTTGTATCTTCCTCTTTGGACAATATTTTTGACAACATTATTCCCACTATCAGAGTGCCCACACATTTACGTTCAATCAAACCAAAGTGTGTTATGGATGTACTTATTATTTTTCAAATAAAACTATTTATTGATATTGTCTCTTTTAAATTTAATGGAAATATTATAATGCGTATCTTTTTTATCTCAAACTTTTTAGTCAATTAACCCATAAACGTTATTTACTTTAATCAGCTTTTTTATGCCAAGGAAGAATTACACTTGCATATTGGACAATAATAGTAGAAGAATCACATACGTTTTAGGTTGATAATTTCGTTAGCACCACTCTTTTTAAATCTTTAAGTAATTATATATAGTCAAATAATTTTTCATATATAATGGAAATATTATAATGCATACCTATATCTCTTTCATCTCAATTTTTTTATTCAATTAACCTTTAAAAATTATTCACTTTAACTAGTCTTTTTATGCCAAAGAAAAATCACATTTACATATTGGACAATAATAGTAGAAGAATCACATACATTTTATGTTGATAATTTGGTTAGCACCACTCTTTCTAAATCCTTGAGTAGTAATATATAGTCAAATAACTTTCCATATATAATGGAAATATTATAATGCATACCTATATCTCTTTCATCTCAAACTTTTTATTCAATTAACCCTTAAAAATTATTTACTTTAACCAGCCTTTTTATGCCAAGGAAGAATCACGTTTACATATTGGACAATAATAGTAGAAGAATCACATAAGTTTTATGTTGATAATTTGCTTAGCACCCCTCTTTCTAAATCCTTACATAGTTATATATAGTCAAATAATTTTCCTTATATTTCTTTTGGAGAAGAAATAAATTATACAATGAGTTTGTTAGTTTGCATACCATGTTTTCTTTTCCTTTGATAAAAAAAAAATTAATTTCTCTATACAAATTGATTCTATATTATGTCTATGAAAGAATGTTATTTTTATTTGAAATTGTTCTCCAGTTTTATATTAAATTATTTTCTGTCAAAATCTTATCCAACATGAGTAGTATCCTCATTGAGCTTATTTTGTATCTCAATTGGGAGATGATTTCCTAATAATCCACTCTCTCCATGTTGGAATTGTGTTTAGCTACCAATCATGCCTTATATCTTTCAACACTCTTGTAAAGCTTATATTTCTTCTTAAACACCCATTTACAATCCATTTTGTTTGGTGTAGAAGAGTGCTCTAATAAAACAAAAGAACTTTTATTCCTCACAACATTCATCTACTTATCTATTTCCATTCTCCAATTGTCGGTTTTATTACTAATCTATTTCCATTTTCCAATGGTCGATTTATTACTATTACGGATGTCTCAACCAGAATAAGCTCCTCTTCAATTGAACTATACAAAATTTGGAAAAATCCCTCAAAGAGTATCTATAGTTGTCTAACCTTATTCTAGATTATAGGCTCATCCTTGGGTTTACTAATATTGCTCAACATTGGGATAATTTCATCTCATTGTCGAAAATTGATTTATGAACATGCTTATCTTACCATTCATAATCTATTTCATTTTGTTCAATCATTTTGTGCAAAGGTCTTCTAATATTAATGAGTTTATCAGTGAAGAGTTATTTATAGATTAATTTCTTGCATAATATCTCCTATATCTTAAAATTCATATTTCTTAAAGACTATATCATATTTCTACACATTCTTAAGTTACATAAACCCATAGTACATATCTATAACCCAAGAAATAAGGAAAATTTTAGGAACGAAAGTTTATCTTAATATTTAGAAACATTTTTCAATCCTTCTTATCCCTAATATACAAATTGTAAAATGTTTGGCTATAATTTTCTAAATTATTTAGATTTCTAATTATTTATAATTAAGTTTATATAAAATCTTAGTGACTTTTGAGGAAAGAAAAATGTTCCCTACATTTTGGACAAATAAGTTTTAGAAAATATAAAAAATAGAGAATATTTTTCTTTAGAAAAAAGAATGGAAAATTAATGCACTCACTAAAAATTGTCCCTAGAATTTCTCAAGCAAAAAATACATCCCTCACATTCATTGGAACTAATTTATTTTTTTCTCCTTTTATATGTGCATACATGGTTCACATCTAAGCATACTTACATCTATAACATAAGGCTTGTTCCCACTCAATTCCTCTTTGATTTTGTCCCATGCATACTCAATCTCTCTTTGGTTTTGTCCCATGCTCTTTGATTTTGTCCCATGCATACTCAATCAGTCTTTGGTTTTGTCACATGCATAAGAGGGAGTAACATTAAAATTTATCTTTCCCAAAAGTACTTTGTTTATATTTGTTTCTTGCCATCTTCATTTGTCTATTTAAAAACATTTGGATGGCCCTTTTAACAATGACATTTTATAGAGTTTTATGTATTACAATACCCTACATTTTGTAGCACTAGTGACCTTTGGGATAATAATCTCACTTTATCACTTGATAGTAATGTTACCTTATCTTTTATTTGTCTTTCCATATGCTCCTCAAAATTCTTGAAAGCAATGGCTTAATATTATCTATTAGAGATACTATCTATAATTTATGATTTATTAGAATGATTATTAATAAAAATGATAAAATGTTTATTCAATTATGGAACTGCAACATCTAATTATTAACATATATAAGAAAGAAGTAAAAAAAAAAACTTAATTTATATTTGATATTTACTTTAAACTTGTTTTCCTCCACTATGCTTTTCCAAATTCTCCTTCAATATAAAAAAACTATTTTCATAATCATAAAAAAAGACACTTTATGTTAGTAGTCCATTTTAAACATATACAAATATATTTTCACAATTATACAAATGTACTTTTAGAATAATTTAGGTTATAATTCATTTTATTTAAATCATCTTGAGAGAGGGATGTAATAAGATAGTTGATAACAAAATAATCTTTATGCTAAAATCTAAGTCAATTTTAATAGTCCAAAACTACAAATTTATTGATTGTGTAGATAACATATATTTCTTGATTAGGAAAAATCTATCAAAATATTGTGATAAATACTTAGATTTATTGATTATTTAGATAACATATATTTATGGATTATATAAAAACTATCAAAATGTTAGGGCAAATACTTCACTATAAAGCATAAAACTTCCAAAAAATTAAATAGTAAGAAAAAACAACTTAAGATTGTTTTGAAACATTATTGAAGATAAACCATTAGAACTATATGCAAAGTTTTCCATTGGTATAAAACTTAAATATTTTATATCTTTGAAAAAAATTGTAATTTAAAATGCTTAGATATATTTTTTTCTTAACAGTGGTAATATTTTTAATCTCTTGTTATAAAATATAAATTAATATTTACTAATAATTAAAAACTAATAACTGACAAATCTATCTCTTACATATGTGTAATATATATTAGGATTTTATAATTATAATTACTGATATATTTTAATCTCTTTATATATTGTAAATTAATAATTTCGATTAATTAAAACCTAATAACCTAACTAATCTATCTCTTACATATATGTAATATATATTTTTGAAAATAATTAAATGTGAAAAATAAGTTAAAATGTATGTAAGAGATATCTAAAATGAAATAAAAAATAATCTCACTTTTATTAATATTTGTCTGGTTTTAGTTACTAATTTATTTTTATATTTTAAAAATTTTAACCTAACGAAAATATTTCGACCTTTCTTATAAACCTGATGGGATAAATTTTTTATTTATTAAAAGCTTATTTGGTTCTAATTTAATTTTATTAATATAGTGTGTCACGGCAACCAGGCGGCCCCCATATCTGCGCGTTGCAGGTTACACCCATCTTCTGTCACGGCAACGATGCGGCCCCCATTTCACAGCCATTCTCTTACTTTTTTCTCGCTTTTCCTTTTATCTGTTGAAATAAAAGAAAAGAATGGCTGTGCGTTGCAGATTGGATTTATCTCGTGTCACGGCAAACAGATGGCCCCCATATGATTTTTCATCCGAAGAATTGCTGTGTGTTGCAGATTGCACCTACCCGTGTTACGGCAACATGGCGGCCCCCATATGGATTTTTTTTGTTTTTCCATATCGAGAATTGGACGTCCGAATGGTATAGGTTTACCTAGGTTAGCATAGTCTGCGGTGCAGTATCTGGCGGTATGAGACGTTTATGCGAAGCATGCAATGAATTTAATGCAGGTAGTCGAATTCAGATAGGGTGGAAATGGCGTTTGAGAATGCAAAGGCCAAACGGCCGTGAA
Organism: Pinus taeda; assembly: GCA_000404065.3. Taxonomy (NCBI): domain Eukaryota; kingdom Viridiplantae; phylum Streptophyta; class Pinopsida; order Pinales; family Pinaceae; genus Pinus; species Pinus taeda. Next base: position 99,517 of record APFE030235694.1, read on the forward strand.
GCTGGCTGAACCTAGCAGTCTGATTTCACCCCGGCTAAGGGAAGGGAGCAGGTGGGTTCAGGATTCGAGAAGCCTTGCCCGCCTTCTGCTGCCGCCCCTGTGCGACTCAGAGACTCAACAAATAAAATAATCGTTAGGCGTTTCGTACCGCCTACGATGACTTCCCACATGATACCAGTGTTTCACAATAAGTGGGACCTCATGTTGAGCAGATTAGGGCAGAGTGCACGGTATCTCCCTCTGTCCCGGCATCCTCAGATCCCGAAGTCCCTGCCCTTCTGAATTGTTCAGTCCATTGAATTCCAAGGCCTTCTAGCTGAGTTTTCACTAAGAAAGAGGTCGGTGGAATTTTAGAAACAGATATCCACGCAAAGCATATGAAAGCAACCGCCCAAGGGTAGATTCTTTTCTTGCCATATTAAATGACCATCCCATTTTGTCTCGGATGTCTGTGTGTGTGGCATCAGTAAGTGAAATTTAATTTCGAAGGAATCAACCCCTCGATTGCTGTAATTTTGTGCGTTGGCTTAAAGTCCCTGAAAGAAGTTGCAATGGACACTAGCATTTACGATCAACTCTTCGTGAGTCGAACCATGGGAGATTGCACATGGGCTAATAGTAACTATGGTCACTTTGATATTTCTGACTATAGGGTTTTGGAGGAAGGGAATGGGCTGCGAGCATTGATGGATTCAAACTTCTTCACAGCTAATTCTGTGTTAAATTGCACAGAAGATACCAGAAGTCCGAATACAGAGCTTATGAGGACACAATATGGTAACGATATTTTTGGAGGATGCACTTACAACCTAAGTGATCAGCCATATTCGTGCACCTGGAATGCTGCGTATCATCGGGATTTCGATGACAATTCTTTTGGGTACGGGTATTACAACTCCTCGAAATCTTTTCAGACCGAAAACCGAGAACATAGAGGCACTGCTTTTCTTAGCTATGGAGGTGAATTTGAACAAAATAGGTTCGGCGCTAGTACAGCTTTTAACTTTGAGAACAGTAATGGTTTGAGCAAAGATCAATCACTGGATCAGGAGAAGAATTTATGTGAAATCTTCACAGATCAAGGCTTGCAGAACGAGCTTGGATTGATTTGTGGCAACGTCAATGACAAGCAGCATGTTGGATCTGATTCCAGCAAAGTTTCAGTAGGATATTTCGAGGAGAATTTCATGAAAAACGCAATCGGACAACCCTATAATGGCATAAGCTTCAATCAGGATGACGAAATGGGAATGAACGGGGGATTGGTGGGCTACAATACCGAGAGCGTAATTTCAACGTTACTGAATTCAGACAAGACATCGATTGAGCCCTTGGAATTGGATGGGACGAAGGGTATTGCAACAGTTTCTGTCAATGAGCTGGATGGTTTTGACAATAAGACGCCTCTCAGTACATCATATGGAACAGAAATCTACAGTGATCAGAAGTCCCCACAGACAGTCGGTTTACCTGTGAAGCCTTCTGAGAACAGGGAGCCCATCACTATTGGTGGGAGCCAATTAGTAAAAGATGATGGAAATGGGGAGGAGAATGGCAGGAGATTGGATGGGCTTCTTTTTATGAATGACACTAATCATGGAACAAAGGCGACATTCACAACTGGTGAAGGAGACTCCAGTAATGCCAAAGTCGTACGAGGTGGTGGGAGCAAAAGCAAAGGACATCCAGCCAAGAATCTCCTGGCAGAGAGAAGGCGGAGGAAGAGGCTAAACGAGCGACTTTGTATGCTGCGTTCTGTTGTCCCAACTATAACCAAGGTAATTATACATGAAGACTTCTGATCCAAATTTACATTTTTTTATAGAAGGCTTGTAAAATCGTCCCTAACACCTGTTCTCCTTAACTTTTGGTTCTTTCTTTTGCCACACAGATGGACAGGACTTCAATACTTAGTGACACTATCGAGCATACGAAGCAGCTTCTGCAACAAATTCGACTTTTGCATAGCGAGCTTAAACCTCAAGATAAGTGGCCAGTACATCTTAGAGCTTATGAAGGATACTTTCGCTCGGCGGGCATGGATTGTGGACAAAAGTTTGCGGACAAACACATTTCGAAGGTAAATTTTATGAAAAGACATGCAAATTCTAATCTAGACGCGTGAACAAATCATTAGGAACCAAAAATATTTAGCTTTGAAATGTTGTTTTTTTCTGCCAGGTATAAAAGATAAATATTAACCGACATGATAACAGTTATATTTTCTATGTTATATGTTGCTTTTTCTTTTCTTAAATTTTAGACATCGACCCACATAGAGGAGCATGATGTTCAACTTTTCCCAGAGAAATTATAGAGCACTTTCCCTCAAACAGCTTGTCATAATTAATTTTTTTAGTGCAAGTCTGCAACCGTAGTAACTAGTTGTCATTGAGATTTCTCCCAGTCGAAGGTTATTGGAGTTACAGATATATCTCTTACAATGATGTTCCGGTCAAGTTGCTAGGGAGAGATCACAGGTTATGTTATCGGGACACTTTGAGATCTTTTTCAGGTGTATTTGTCAAAGAATAACATCTTAATATGACAAGTCCTGAAATAAATAACTTAATATTCAGGAATAACTGAACAATATACCCAATCACTATATATTGAAAATCTTACTCCTAGACATATTCTAGCTAACATTACAAAGCAAAAAAATATTAAATACGGAAATTATCAACTTCAAAAAAAGAATTGATAAATAGATTTTAACGAAATTAGCATGAACAAGTTGCCAAATTTTGGCAAAGTCATGAACGTCAGAAAAATCAATGACGGTTTCAAACCAATTTCGAATATATATTGATACTTTATGGCAGTGAATAAAATTTATACATATAAATCTGTTATTGTTTGTCAATTTATTTCTTGTGAAACTGATATCCTGTGGTAGTGAACAATGTCGTACTAATAAATCTGTTATATCTTGGTATTATGTGTTGGTCCCTCTGTTTTCAGTGAAATCTAATATTTGTACTTGACCATCATGATCTAGTCTATTTGTTTGTTTCCTCTGAAATAAAATGAAGTTAACAGTCTTAGACAGCAGCCTGATATAACTCCCTTCTGAGAGGAATGCAAACTTCTGGAAATCATAAATACAAATCGATATTAGTACGGATTTCGAAGTTTATTTTGCAGCCATTAATTTTTTAGATTATACGATTTATCAGTGGTTTGTTAGTTGAGTTTAGCTCACGAAGAAGCTATTTCTGATGTCATACATCAGAATGACATATAGCATTTACCAGGCATGAATTGAAGAAGGATATACCATAATACATAAGGTGGACTGAATCATGTTTCTTATGTTATAAACTTGCCTTCTACCTTTTTACGAGATGGAAATGGATGCACAGAAATTTGTGTGAATCCCGAAAGTTCTGATTATTTTTTGGAATATTCTTCTTCGATTAATTTTTTTTAGTATATTGTATGTGGTTCTATGTAGTCCCAATAAATTTAAGATCACTAACACAACATGGCTAAAAATGGGAAGAAGAGAAAAGCGTCGTATACAGAAAGAATATGATTCGCTTGAAAGAAGGATCTATATAAGTGAATTAATGATTGTAATGGCCAGGGTTTTGTTTTTCTCTCACCAACGAAGAGTTGAGGATCGAAACATTGAAGAGTCCTCTAATGGGAGTTCATTATGCATATCAGAAACGATTGATTGTGGTGGAATAGTATTATACACATCAGAAATGCTGATGCTGGTGAAGGAGGTTGGCTGTAACGCAGACCTTCACGGGAAATTTGTCCTTCAAATACTACATAATTTATTTTAATGTTAAGGGTGGTTTTCATTGGGGTGGGTAGATAGTTCCGTGTTAATTTGATGTTAGTTGTACAGCTGGATATAATCTCTCCTTGTAATTACAAGCGCAGATGAAGTTAATTCAAAATTTCATAATCAGTATATCTAGTGAGTGTCACTAACTAAATTTAAGTTTAGACAGTTGTTAATTTGGTGTTGGCGGTAAGGATGCTTATACAGTCCTCCTAAACTAAAGATATGATCGATTTTCAATGAAAAGTGATGATTTGATCGATTTCGATTTCAAGAATGATTGATTATGGAATTCTTAATAAATTTTAAAACGTGAAAATGAGAAACCTATTCCAATTTTGTATCGAGGGGTATAGCCCAAGTGAATGATAAAAGGTTCTGGCTTTGTCTATTTCTGGTTGATTTCTGTTAATGGCGGAAGAAACAAAATTATGAAATCTGTTTATTTCATTGATGTGATACGTGCAGTTCGAGGTTAAGAGAACAGGCACTCGGGATGTAAACATTCATATGACATGTCAAACAAATCCGTCAATACTGCTGAACACGATTAGCACTTTAGAATCGTTTGGACTCGACATCCAGCAAGCCATCATCAGCTGTTTCAGTGATTTCGGAATGCAAGCCCACTGCTCAGAGGTTTGCTATGTCTGTCAATATATTTCATTGGGACCTACGTATTCGACCATTTGCTAGCTTCTCAGCCTTCAAGTGTTTGACTGATTCGGAATTTCTTTTGTTGAATGTTTTTACAGATAGAGAAAGCCAAAAGCAATATCAGACCTGAGGACATCAAGCTCGCTTTACTGCAGACCGCTGGCTATCTCGGCTAAAATTAGGGCAGCATCATAATTTCGTTCTAGTTTTCTATTTATTTTATCGGTGCTCAAAATTTCTTGTGACAATGCTATTTCTGCTCTTCGTTTCTTCATGTAACACGAAGCCAACCCAGCTTTCATAGAGGAAGTTATGTATTTCGATGCTTGTGAAAGCATTCCATGCACTCAGGTTTTTATTTAGGTGTTCTTGTCCTTTGCAGCATATTCAACAGACTTATAATAACATCCAATTTGTCATTGAAGACAAAAACGAATAGAGGCATGATTGTACTCAATATAATACTGTTATTGTCTTTTGTAGGCGACATGAGTATGACTGCTCGTGCTCTTATGAGTTCTGGCGCTGGATGATACCAGATGCATCTTACTAGTTGAGTGTGTCACCGGTGCCACGTATTTGTCCCTGAGATTGAATGTATCGCATCTAATATGATAAGGTTAATCCAACCATATATGCACCAAAATCAGAAGTGTGTTTCAATCTATTAGCAGACAGTGTGTTGAATTATTCCCGCTTAAGCTGCTTGAAACTTTATTATATTCCATAAGTGTATGCAGAATCTTCAAAAGCCTAATAATCCGGGAAACCACGTGCTTTGGGTACTATCAATTTTGTCAGTTTGCTGATTTATTTTTGAGGCTTTTGGGCCATCAGCTTTGAAGATCTTCGTCATGCTTAAATTTCCTCGTTTTTGCTAACATGGGGGAGAGAATACTGCTAGAAAAGACATATCATTTCGTTTTCAATTGCATATTGAACAACTTCCGGACATCCATTTTTTTAACTCTTACCGTATATGTGCTCATCATCTTTAATCCTAAGAGTCCAAAGCTTCTCACACAAATATACCAATTTTTAGTTTTAAATTTCAAACAAAACGTTTCGACATGTCTAAAGGATAAGAACGTGGTAAGTCTTTTATTTATCTAATTTTACTCGTTTAGAAGATGCAGCCACTATTACACACCAAAACATTGAAATAGATGCTTTTAACATCCACTTACTGCACAACTTAATGGCCGTTTAATAGTATCATACAATTGCTTAGATTCGCATCATACAATTGCTTAGATTCGCATTGGTCTTCGGTAAATTCTAAAGCATTGGTGGTAAAACCCCGTGATTCTATTTTCAATGTCAGGAGCACAATCATCCCCAGACGTAGTTAATTCAAGCTTCAGTTCAGAAGCTTAGATGTAAACGAAAAGAATCAATAAAAATATTTAATTAACAACTTTTAATTATTAAATCAGCAATGTTTCCGGTTGCCGTACATGTATAGACAAATCTCCGCACTTATCATTATTAAATCCCCAGTGTTTCGGGTTGCTGTACATGTATAAAAAGATAAATGTCGCATTCTTAATGAACAACATATCAGGTTTCAGTATTTTAAGTAGTGGAAAATCAGAGTAAGACTAGATTTTTGGAAACAAAATTCATATTTCAACTAGTAAAAAGTATTTCAAAATAAAATTTGAACGGAATGTAATATATATATTTTTTTATTTCTTGTTTTGGGTAAATAAAATAATTCATCGTCGATATGATCATGTGTTTAACAATAACTAGTTTGAAGGGTATATAAAGGTGAAAAATTCTAAATTTAAATAAATAAGAGAATATTAATTTAAATTTTAAAGATATAAAATTTTGAAAATTTTATAAGGTTTAAAATCTTAAATATGAATTGGATATGAAGAAATCTTAAAATTTTCAGATGCATTATTAATAAAAATGTTTAACTTTTATAGTTGATCTTTTTCCTTCAATTATGTGTGAATGGAAAATTAGTTGGATAATAAAATTGGTGTAAGTTATCTCATTTCTTAACGTATGCTTTTTCGCATTGAATTGTATTTTAAAGGTAGTTTGGATTGTAAATCTAAGGATAAAAGGACTAAGATAAATTTGAACTTTTTCTTAAATTTTCATTGTTTAAAAGATGTGTGGATAATTTTTTTGGATTTATATTAATGATATATGAATTTTTCATATTTCTCAACTTAGTCTTATTTTTACAATCATTATCCATCTAATACTATATTTTAGTTATACTTAATATTTAAATAATAGAGTAAAGGCTTTGTATAATTGTAGTTGTATATTAAGAACTTTTAATCATGAAGAACTATTAAGTAGAATATCTACTATAATTTAGATATCTTTTTCCATTATAACAATTTTTAAAATCTTTCTTAAATAACTTCTATATATATTCTTAGAAAACATTGAAAGTCTAAAAGAATGAGAGCTATACCTTCCCATATATTAGGGAAAAGAAGGATGGTGATAAAAACCCCTTAAACCATGAACATGCAAAATCAACATAGAAATATAACAAATCATATAACAGAGGAAATATATGAAAAGAATAAAGGAGAATTTGTGTACATTTTTAGGAGAATGGAATAAATTGACAATAGCTATCTAGAAAACATGTTTGGACACTTTTTGAAGTATTTCAGGCACTTGGAGTAGGGGGTCATTTATGGCCTAGAAGAAACATAAAAATATCATATTCGTGGAATTTGGGCATGACATCCAACAATCAAGCTAAAGCTTATACCATTCTAATGAGCATAATTTAGTGTCATTTGATGAAATGTAAAATTTGAAAGTTGTGGGTGACACTAAAATTATTATTTTCCACCTTTTCACCATTTCTTAGCAAGTAATCCTAAATAATCAGCTTTGAACTCTACATTTTTCTCACATTATACTCCTCCATCTCCTGTTGTCAATATCATTTTTCTCTACTCCAAGATTGGATAATGTGCTTATGGATCGTTAATCTAACAAATTTCTCCTCAAGAATAAGTAGCTCTAGGTGACTAATTGACATATATCCTTTCTCCCATCCCTTGATAAGATGGATTATTAAGCCTTCTCACTGACCCATCATATGTGCGCCATTCTTGAAATTTATTAAATCCATGGACAAGATTCCTAAATTGTCACCTTTCATTGTTGCATTAGCTCATGCTTGGTGTTACATTGCCTTCCCATGCTATTTCCCCACATAAAGTGGGATTTCACACACTCTATCATTCATGGTAGTCTGACCATTTATGTTTCTTCATGGGAATTTTTCTATAAGCAAGAGTTTACTATTCAGATTAAATTTATTCTCGCAACCTTATGTTATCAATGACCTCTTCCTAAGCTACTTCCTTGGCATTCTCAGCTATTAATAGATTTGGGTTTGCAATCCTTTCTATTTCAGCCACTCTAGTTCTCCTTATACCATAGCGTTGGGGTGGCCCTTCACGAATTGCCTATGTTAAAGTTGATCTTTTCCCACATATAATATGAAGTAAATAACATTCACTCATCCTCCCAAGCTATTAGCATATTCTCAGAAAATTTGGAAGTCCTCCTAAGCACAACAATAAAAGTTTTGACTAGTATTTGTTTATCAAAGAAATATAGGATGAGGGAAATTTACTTTATAGGCTATTCTTTGAGCTTACCACTATGTGACACCTAGGTTGAATGTCTAATTACTCTTGTAGTAGTTCTAGCTCATCTTAGGTGAACATAACACATGGTTCCATTCTTGATCTTGACAGTACAACACCTTATGGATCCTCTATATAATCTCAATAAACTGGTCATCCTCCTTATACAAGTCCTTAGTAAATGTACTACTTATTTTATTTTCATGTTAATAGCATTTATGCCACTTATATTATTTTGCATGATTCTAGTTCCTAATAAGTTATATAGAATTTTGGATCCTTCCTCATATACCATCCCTAGTAGTTGTAGTTTTCTCTAAATTAATATATATCGACTAGTCCAGGTAAAACTAACAAATAAGATGTAGTGAAATCCTAATGAATTCCTAACTATCAACCAAAAATGGAAAGATAGAGAATGAAAAGGAGCGCAACAAAAACATATCTACCCACTATCCATCAAAATTGAAAACAAAGCAGTCATCAAGCTTTAAGAAGCTAAGGATGGTGTTTTTAAGTTGAATTTTTGGATTTCAGAAATGGAAATTTTGTTACCATCCGTAAATAAATGACTAGATGAAAATAATGTATTCTTAGTGAAATCTAAAAGGAAATTCTCAATATTTCCCAAATATCAATAAAGAAGTATCTAGGTTTGAGAATGACTCACTAGAGACTAGGAGGGAATCATTAAAATAACTCATTATTATTTTATTGTATTTCATCAAGTATGAAGAGAATTAAAGAATTCATTGGCATCACTACTAGTAGTGAAAGAGTAGAAGTGTACAAGAGCATGTTACCTAGTTGAAAGAATAATCATCGAAATAAGAATATCTCCACATATCTCAAATGTGGTAATTAGATAAATGGATTGTATGTCCACAGTTATTCAACGAAAAAAGTGATACTCATAAAGTCTTAGTTCATTGACAAAGATTTATTGCTAGCATATTACTTGGAACTCCAAAAGAATAAATGAAATCTACGTCGGCAAAGGTCGAGAAACAAACATATATTCTTCATGTAGAAAAATAGGGAGTGGAAAGAGAAAGTAAATAAAAATAATTCCATTTCATATAAGTGAGAGGATCGAAATAACCATTCTCATAATTGCAATAGAAATGGTGTGCTAAATGCCTAAAATGGCCTAAAGGAATTATAAAAGGTATTAACAAAAGAAAATATTTCTAAGCATGGATTGTGGCTACCAAATAGAGATCATATTAGACTACATAAAAATATATATATATTACTGTAGGAGAATTGTACTTGAATAGGAAAATCTCCCATGATAGGGAAAAAGAAGCTATGAGAAAATTATCACATGTCAAGAAACCAGGTAAGAAGATATTAGTATATTTATTTTTATATTAATTTAAGATAATGGCATCATAAAAACAACATTTTATAGAATTTGAATTAACAAGTCCTTGATCATATGCACTTTTGTACGGAATTGCTCGATAATAAGATATAGAGTTGAGAATTAACAATCAATATAATATATTTTATCATCACTGCAATTTTTTTTATTAAGAGGATTTGACACCTCATTAAATTTTTATTCTAGTGGTTGAAGAAGCCTACATGTATATGGGGATGATAGCTTTATGAGATACACAATTGATATAGTTTAATCAGTTATTGTAGTACGTCATTGTTATTTCACTCACAAATTAACTTTCTATCTCTATGGTAAGTTCCAACCATGAAATGAAACTAATTAGTTCAAGTAAGGAATATGTATTACCTTCCTTTAGGAATAATGAACTAGGATATGAAAACATAGAAGATAAGATATATTTAGATTAATATAAAAATACTGAAAATATTGGTTGAATAAGCTTCTAAATGGTTATAGAGAAGTGTAACAAGAGCCTGAAATTCCTCAGAATAAGAAGTAGGTACACCATGAGATAAAATTCTTAGTTGATTATCCATTGATGGAAGCATAAATCCTACATATCAAGATTACACATTTTTTTTGTCAAGTTGTTTGTGACCCTCCAAGCTTGACATATGGCTTGAGAAACTGCGACCCATGGACATATAAGCTGTCAAAGTCACTCAAGGATAGAACCTAGCCTGGACCACACCATCCCTAAGCTGATTGGATTTTAACATGTCTCCCCTCATAGCATGGGCACAACAACCTCTGTTAGTTTGATCTTGGATCACCTTCCTAACAAGGACCATCCTCAACCAGTTGTGCTAGTGACACTTGACTATGAATATACATTTTAACAGATATACACATAAATAACATTGAAAGGATTCATAAACATAAAATCAACCTAAATTACATTAAGCATGCACTAATTTATTCCATTCAATGGCTAAACTGTTACGCCTAAATATAGCGATTCAAAGACAAATTCCCATAGAGTAGTCACTCTCTAATAATACATCATTATCCTCTAGCATTTTCCCACAAGAAAAACACTCCTCAAATTTCACTCTCCTTATGACATATTTTTATTTTGTCCTTATAATACAATTTTTTTAAGTCATTATAATTTGGAGAAACCTAACTATGGATAATCTTCATTGCATCCCTCTTATTGGTGTTTTTATTAACAAATACACATTGATGGATCTTATATTCTTCATGTTGAAGTTGGATGTAGGTATTAACTATATTTTCCTCTAATTAAGGAGAGTTGGACTCTACAAACTAGCTCAATATGTGTATATATGGATGGGCAGAAAATTCAATAGGTTTCCTTATATTTAGAATCTATTAAGATTTGGTAGATTGACAATACAAAGAAATAATTGATGTACCATTACCTCTATAGTTTGATGTAGATATTAATCGAGGTAGATTGTTGATAAACCAACTTCAACTCTTACAGATATTTTCATTTCTTCTTCCATATTTATCCTATAGGAATCACAAATAATGAACACATATATACTCCTCTACCAAATATCTATTAGAGTTATGCACTATATCCCAGTTAGATATTCCATGTAAAGCCAAATCTAATCTAGTCTGCTCAAGCGATAACAAGTGTTAGGGGAACATGCTAAAATAAACATTAAGAAACGTAAAATTGCTTATAATAGTTACATTAAATGTAAGTTTTCCCTTTTCATACCTTGGTCTTTGCTCCTCGTTGACTGATAGTTCAAATTGAATTTCACTTGGATATGTAAAATGAAATTCCTAACAATTTCACTAAAAGTTTCCTATAATCTTTCTCTTTATCTCACGTTCTCATCTGTGAATTTCCTTCTTATGTCGATTTCTCAAGGAGATGGGAGCATCTATTTGGACACCTAGAGCGAACATGAGTTTGGTTTAGATATGAATTATTAGAGCATAACAAGTCATTACCTCCCAATTTAATTTGATATCCTTAGAAAAATCTATTTTAGGATATAAACCCTTCATCACTCTATCATAGAGAATCTAGAGTATTGAAAGAAAGTCCATCTCTCTTCTATCACTAAAAAAAAGCAACTCATTTCTCCTATGGAATTCTATCTAGATAAACGGGGATTCAAATGTTGCATTCCATGTGTTAAGATAGAGGCATTTTATCCCACTAAGGTAAGTTATGTTAATGTTTAGCCTTTAGTTCTATAGTTTCAAATAGTGTTATAAGATATGCCCCCTATTGTGTGCAGTCGAAAACAAATGATGGAAAAAATACACTATGATATGGTGAATCTTCAAAAGTTTCACAATGTAGGAGTTGAGGACCAAAGGATGAGTTAAGAGCTGAAATTCCTCCAATACTCAATCATATATATAATAATTAAGGTAAGAATACCAACACTTGATACAACAGGTAATTAAGCATTGAAATGCACACTATACACCAGAAATCCATGACACTAAATTCTAACACATGATCATGAATGAAAAAAATGTGGATCCATTCCATAAATAAATATATGATAGGGATGATAAGTTAAAATGTGGAGATATGTGGAAATATACATCAATAATACATTATAAACAAACAAGTGTACCATTGTGTGGTGTTTAAAGTAAATGTTTTACTGAAATATTCCATCTCAACTTAGGAGGGATAGGAAATATGAGTGAGATTCCCCAAATATGAAGGGTTTTATCCCAATCTCAATGGTATTGATCTATGACATGTTAATAATTGACCTAATGTTTATCATGGTAGTGTTGGAAACTATATCACTACTGGGAGGGGTCGGGGGCGTGAATTAGTAATGATCTAACTTATAAAAAAATTCTTCAAATTATTAACCTTTAACCATGCATCAAATGAAACACAAAACCATAGATTAGAGCACAAAAAATAAACATGCAACCATGAAATAAATCAACACAACGGACATAACGATTTCTAGTGGAAAACTCGCTCTAGCTAAAAAAATCATTCACTCTTGTTGCACTACTCAAATTCTATTATGTTAAACAGGTCATTACATATAGTTACAAATATGGCTGCTATAAAATGGAAAATGTTTTTGAACCACATATATGGACTACCATCTGCCGAAGGCCATGAAATTCAACGAACCTCACCCGTATACTTTTGAACTAAAAATCAACTCTACAAACTCTGATCTGCTAGAGGCCACCATGACCAATAAGCCTCGCCAAGTTTCTACTGAGATACACAACCACCATTGGATTGAGAAATCTTCTCACTAATATTTATTTTTCTTGAGTCACCCAACTCTTCTATTCTATGTGGTTTTCATTTTGAAATGTTTCAGACTGGAATCGATAAATGGTCAACATGAGCACTACACCAATGTATCAACAAAGTTCATATAGAATATGAATCACAAATAAAAAATTCAACCCCAAATGCACCACATACTATAATACAATCTCTTCACCACTACTCCAATACACAATTCATCTTCTACTCTCTTCACAATTATAATGGTTGAAACATATTTCAACTATGTATTATACAACTACAAAATGCATGATAAAATATTATAGTGGACATTTTTTTGCGTCTTTCTCTTTCTTATAGACACACACACTCAGTCAACAAACTAGATAATCAACCATACTAGCAATAAGATTTCTCCAATGTGTATATGAATTCAGGTACTCAACTCAATAATTACAGAAAAATAATGGGTATCACAACATTTTTCATATGCTTGATTTGATCTAGATTCAACTCATTCACTCGATCAACCACTAACTCCACTAGATTTTTATTTTCAAATCTAATCTGACTCTTGAGGTCCCACAAAATTTTACGAAAATAAACAGAAAATTTCTGATCAACAATGTTTCCACAACACAAAAGTAAGCTAAGCAACGCAAGGAATCTCAAGAAATTCTCGTGAAATCCTTCAGTCACTCCCATAACACTTCAACCATGTGATTGAGACCTATAGCTGCTCACATAGGCTTCTCTACCAATGAATGAAGCCTTCTAGTTGTTCACACAGGCTTTCCTCGATGTCATTGAGGCTAAATCTAAGGTAAACCATCAATTATTTAGCCCCAAACCTCTGCTACCTGATGGAACATCTTCCTCATCTCCTGAACACTCCTCCAAGCCACTATATCAAGTATGCAATTGATGAAAGAGGCTAAGAACAGGTCAATGGCATTAATGACTTATCTTTCCAACCTTAGAACAAAGACCAACACCTCCAACTCCTGAAGGCCAAATCATAACTTGTGTAAACACCTCCACGATCTATATCAACATCTGCAACTCTTTTAGCAACAATATCATGTCATACAACTACCTCCAACATTAGTGGAAGCACCGCCAACAAAACCAACCACAACTCATCACATATAGCAGAATATCCAATTCGTCCAATACATGTAGAGACATATGCATCATCTAGAGTAGCACTCCAACCACCTACATCAACAACATCTCCAATCAACATAACATGGAACCTGAAACCAATATCACTTGTAGACTCCATCTCGAAATCAAAACCATTAGGTGTATTCATAGGTATGTTGACATCAATTGTAACTAACAAGACCATCAAGCCAATCATCCATCACACAACACTCATCACACGTGCATATGATTCACAACACCATGAACTTGTTGACATCAATGGAAACACTATAATTCCAACAAAATCTCACTTTGGCATTGATGTCAACCTCAATACAACATGTGAGGTAGACTGAACAAACCAAAATCTCTCCTCAATGGAAAAGGGCCATATCAATACTAAATTATGATTCCAATAATGTGTCAGAAGAGAGCAGTCCTCCTCTCATACTCAATAATTTAGAGATGAAAACCAAGAAGTATCTCCTGAAAAATAAGCATGCGAAACAAGGATATGAGTTGCAACAACACTCGCCAATGCCATGCCAACTCTGAATATTGAACATGCTTCACCTAAGCATGTAATTTAGCTACAATCATACACTTTTCTTGCCAAAGGAACACATTTTCATGCTACAGTCAACCTCCTTTCCAAGTGCAAGATATTACTACTCATGGACCGTGACTCCAACTCAGTTTGGACATGATATACAATACATTATAATACATATAATGATGTAGCAAATACATGGTTGTGACCAATGCATAGGAGTAACACAAGGATCTTATATAAAACCACCTATCACCAACCATGACTATATGGACACAATTTTGCATCACTCTCCAAATATAGTGGGGCTACTTGAAAGATATGTCGAATAACAAATGAATTGGACTACCATTGACCTACACATAGGTAATGATACAACAGGCTAGGCACCAAATGTCTCTCCATGTGTAAGGTGTTGAAAATATGAATCAATGAAAGTACATGGATTTTACATATGCACATACATGTGCTCTCATTTATACATGCCCAAAAAAATAATATGCCACACCTACATGGAATCAATGAGCAACAAAATATGCTCCATATAAAAATGACAACAATAACATAATCCATGGCATATGCATCAAATACAAGTCCTCCACGAGCTATTACATAAGCTCTCCAATTGTAGTAGTAACAATAAAAGAACTAGCAATATCATGTGCTAGTACACGACCATTCCACACCTTGGCCATCATCATCTCATAAATTAATATCATGCAACAAAATAATGATAATTCGTAGCAACCACCATCATCCACATGTGCATCAACAAAAATATCAACTCATCATACAAGAAACAAAAAATACATCTTCAACATCACAAAGACCATAAACAATCAGCACAATACATAATCGTTATGAGTAGCACATCAACAAGTATAACAATCAAATATCATGTGCAATATCTCCATGAGTGCAAAGACCAAGAAACAACATCCATTATGCCAAAACATCATGAACAACAACAAATGTATAAACTCATCATAAGTGACCACTATATCATCAGGGAGGCATAAGCAATAAATCAATGGGGAGAAATAACATGTATACTCCACATATGAGAAACAATGTATATCCTCATCTCTCAGCCACATGAGTGCACAATCTCTAATCCATCCAACAACATAATTCATCTAGAATAAAAATTGTGAGGCATAAAGTGCACAAAATAGATAAATTTTCTCCAATATATCTACTAATATCCATAGTAGTTACACATCCATGACATCATATGATGTAAACATCAACTATATCATGAAAAACATATGATCTTGCTATTGTATGTCAACAGTATTAAAAACTTCATTCTTTCAACACACTCATGACAAATAAACACACTAAAACTCCTCCAAAGTGAGCATGATGCCAAAAATGTGCAAATCCATTTTGGAAGAACAAATGCTCCCCATGAAAGTGTGACCCTCCATCACAGAAATGCAATGCATGGTTTCCATATCGTCATTAGCATCAACAAAACCAAAACATATAGCTGCTCTAACTAAAACCAACTTGCAATAAAATAGATTTGAAATGACAACACACTTCAAACCTCATGTACCCCCCTAAACACATGCATCTCTAAAAATGCATATTTTTATTCTCATACACTTTCCCATATGTCTACAGAATTAATAATTTACATGCAACCATATGCTCCCCTTGAGAGCATGCAAGCCTCAATTTTTGGTGGGATTTCCTTGTTTCTCTTTTCTCCTCCAAAATTTTATATGTTGATGCTTCTTCTTCTTGTGTATTTTTCCTTTCATTTTCTGATTGGATCTCCTGAAGCACATGGGAAACATGCAATCCTTTTCCTTATGGCTATCATTATCACACACAAAACATATTATGTGACAATGGAAATGTGGAGTAGATCGATGTCTTATATTGATATGATTTCTACTCCTTGCATGTTCCCTACAATTAATAGCCCTATGGCCATATTGATTTCATGAGTAGAAATAACCATAGAAATTACCATTATACCTGAATGATGGAGATATTATTTGCATGCATGCTTGATATTGCTTCTCCTTTGGTTTATCCTTTTGATGAGAGAGAATTATATCTCTACATCAGTACAAGTTGTTGCAATGTGTCCTCAAACTCCACACTTGTAGAACTTTCCAATTATATTATTCTTATTTTTCCTCCTCTCACTTTTCTTCTTCATGCATGGCTTGTGACCTTGTTTTTGATTCTCCATTTCCTTGCTACCACTAGGTACTCCAACATTTTCATATTTACTTGTTGAAACTTGAGCTGTAGATCTAAACCTCTCTAATTATGCCTTCAATGTTTGGCATTGATCCTTCAACTCATTTTATTTATCCCTCATTCCAATCTCAACCTTCATTCCCTCTTGTACAATTTTAATATTTGAAATTTATTCTTTGAAGGCACAATCATTTTCATCAAACATCTTCAGCAACATCGGTTGATCTCTATTTTTAGCCTTGAGTCTTTGAATCTCTTCTTCTAGTTCCATTATCTTGGATTGGTTTTCATGTTTGCAATCACTAGAGCTCTCATATTATTATTGTGTGTAGGAATTATTTGTTACTACAATACAAGTAGAATCCTTTCCATTTTTCTCCATTTTTTAAAATGCAATTTTCCTCCAAGATACAAATCAGGTTACCTGTCCAACATTTCTTTGGAAGTTTCACAACACTTCACATACAACTTATTAGATCTTGAAATTCAATGAAAAATAATATCCTTAACTTTTTCATTAAATCGTCTCTAACTTCATACTTTACAGACAACAAAATATTTTCATCTAGACATGGAAAATATGAATCTGACTTTGCTCTCCAAGTTGCAAATTTACCTTTATGAAACATTGAAATTCATTTTCGATCCAATTTAAAAAATTTGCAAAAATATACCAAAATTTCCAAGATATACTCTCTAGCGATCAAGATGAAACTAAGAGCTCTACTCTAATACCAATTATTGGAAAATACATCACTACTGAGGGGGTACGGGGGTGAATTAGTAGTGATGGCACTTATAAAAAATTTCTTCAAATTATTATTATTTAACCATGCATCAACTGAAGCATAAAACCATACATCAAAGAACCAAAAATACACATGAAACCATAAAATAAATCAAAACAATAGACATAAAAATGTCTGAGCGAAAACCCTCTCAATGGAAAAAGAACACCCACTCTTGTGTTGATCAAATTATAGTATGTGAAACAATTATTTAAATAGAGTTACAAATATGGCTACTGTCAAATGGAGATTCTTTCTCAAGAGGATCTACATACTACCATCTACTTAAGGCCACCACGATCAATGATCCTCACCTGGATACTTCTGGACTAACAATTGACTCTACAAACTCTAATTTGCTAGAGGCCACCATGGCCAATGAGCCTCACCCAGTTTCTGCCGAACTATCAAACCACCTTTGGATTGAGAAATCTACTCACTAATACCGATTTTGCCTGAGTCACCCAAGTCTTCTCCACTATGTAGTTCTCATTTCAAAGTGTTTGAGACTAGAACTAAGAACTCCTCAACATGAGCACTAGAACAATATATAATCAAATATCATACAAAATATGAATCACAAATAAAAACTCCAAACCCAAATGCACCCCATAATACAACAAAATATCTCTACCACTACTCCAATCCACAACTCTTCTTCTAGTCACTTGACAAATATAATTGTTAAAACATATTTAAGTTGTCAACTACTACAACTGCAAACTGTGTCAGAAAATATTACACTAGACAATTTATGCATCTTTCTCTCTCTTCTCAACACACATACTCACTTAACACAACTAAACACTAAACCATACTAGCAATGATCTTTCCCCAATATGTATATGAAGTCAAATGCTGACCTCAATAATTACACAAAACTACTGGGTATCACAACTCTATTCATATTCTTGATTTGATCTAGATTCAACTCATTGACTCAATCAACCACTAAATCCACTAGCCTTTTTAATATTTTCAACTTTAATCATCTTCTGAAGGTCCCACAAAATTTTCCAATCATAGACATAAAAGTTTTGATCAAGCATGTCACCACAACACAAAAATTAGTTAAGCAACGCAAGAAATCTAGAGAAATTCTCATAAAATCCTTCAGTTGCTCCAATAGCACTACATCCATGTGATCAAGACCTAAATACACTCCCACAGGCTTCTTTTTCAATGATTTGATCCTTCCATCCACTCCCACATGCTTTCCTCCATGCAACTAAGGCTAAAGCTAAGGTAAAACATCAATCCTTGAGCCCTGAACCTCTACCACACATTGGAACATATTCCTAACCTACTGAACACTCCAAGAAAAAGTATCATGTGTGCAACTAATGAAATAGACTAAGAACTAGTAAATGACATGCAAGTCCTATTATGGAAACCTTAGTACAAGTACCAACACCTCCATCTCCTCAAGTAATAATCATAACATGTGAAAACACCTCGAGGACCTGTATCGACATCTCAGACTCCTATAGCAGCATATCCAACTCTTGTAGCAGCAACATCATGTCATGCAACTGCCTCCAACATTGTTGGGAGCCCCTCCAACACAGGAAGCCACAACTCATCGCATATAGCAACATATCCAATGTCTCCAAGACATGTAGAGACATATGCATCTTCTAGAGTAGCACTCCAACCACCTACATTGGCAACATCTCCAATCAACAAAACATGCCAACCTCAAATCAATATCATATGTTGACTCCATATAGGCATACTGATAAGTATGTTGACATCAATGCCAACTAACAAGACCATCAATCCAATCATCCATCACACAACACTCATCACGCATGCATATGACTAGCAACACCTTGAGCATGTTGACATCAATGCCAACATTACAATGCCAATAGAGAAGGAAACATGTGATAACCATCCATTAAGGTATGTCATTATTAGACATGAGGGGAGAAACCAGTGATGAAGATGGATCCCAAGGAATCTAGAAAAATTCATTAAGTGCGAATAAATAAGATGACATTGAACACTTGCATACTTGACTAAGCATAGATCAATGATAAAAATCCATTGTTGATTGTGAGGATAGTTGTCATTGAGGATTGGAATCTCTAAGGTACTAGGGGTTTCTAGATCCCTCTCTCAAAAAATGAGTTGACATTTATAGGAGGAGATACATTGAAGGAAGTCATTTATGTATACCTTGCCATTCAACATGAAAGATGCCAAGATATGTTGTGAAGAGATGAAGTTGCTAAGTACAAGTGAGACAAGGTTGGTTGAGATAAAAGTTCAATAAGACCATAGGTTGTTGAGTGTGGCTTGAAATTCCCTTTTGAATACATGTAATGACATGAAATTAACCTCGAAGGATTGATTCATAGGAAGCTCATGATATCATGGAATAATGTAGGAGGCACTGAAGCATGTCCCAAAATATTTGGTACATGAGTAGCCATAAGCAAACAGTGACACACATAAAATTTCACACAAGAATATAAATATCCTCTAAATATCACATTGTATTGATTACAATAATCACACCACTACTCTTTTTCTTATTCAATACAATACATGATGTGCCATTATATATAATTGAGGCTCTTATGATAGGATTCCAAATATAGCTATTTGGATCAACCATCTCCATAACTATCTTCAAATATATCCATTAATTTGTCAATTTATTTTATATGATCTATATCATTCTCTCATTATTGTCATCTTTTATCGATACCTATTTTTTTGTTACATAGTCTACATCAAATTAATGATTTCATCATATCATAAGTATGGATTATTCCTTCATACTTCCCATTAATGAATACTTATCATTCAATATGGATGTCTTGGGTTGTCTTCATCTTCATTTGCATATTCAATTGCTTTTTTCTTTCTCTATCAATATGGATTGAACCTTCCTTTGATAAATCTTGACGGTGAGATAATAATTTTTATTCCATTATATTCATATCAATTATTTATTTAGCTTATTCTTGACCTTCTCATGGCTTCTCAAAGGGATACCCTTCAATAGTTAAATTATACATGGTATTTTTCTTAGCTCACCATTAACCATTACAATTTTGAAGTGGTTTCAGGCTACCATGATCCATTCGTTACGTCAATTGTTTTTAGCTAGACATGAACCTACACCAATCCTTACAAACTAGATTTTGGTTTACCATGAACCATTATAAAAAATACTCGTGATGCATTTGAATGAAGACATGACTTAATAGATTTTCAAGGTTTTCTTAAACATGTTTAATTTCACTATAATGACAGCAAAATTTTGGAGGACCAACTAACTCATGAACTTTATAGGAGATAGTTTTGTACATTTAATACTCCAATCTATAAAATTATTTCAACATAAAATTAGCTTGCTTCCATCCATTCATTAATCCAACAACAATGTGCATGTGTATGAGTCTTTGATATTTCTCTATACAAACGGTTGTGATGACCATCATTTATATGACAAAAAATGCTACAAGGATATATATTCCAACCCTTGGCTTGCACATGTCATTTTTTTCCACAATTAGTTCAATCTTTTGCATCTTATTTGCCACACTGCTACTTGGAGATGGCTCAAATGGTTCTTCTTTCACAAACTCAATAGTTTCATCGCTTATTGTACATTCTTAACCAATCATTTCATTGTTTAGCCTTACAAACATTTCCATGGGATTCTTGATATCTCCACCACCTTTTCCTAAACCCTTGCACATTTTGCTCAAAGGTCTAGAACCAATTATGATGTAGGAGCATCAACCCTTAGGAAAACTATTTTTTCTCGACCCAAATGGGGTCATGAGATGTTCCAAATGGGATAAATTTTCCTTCAATTATAAATTTGTGTAAAAGTAGAAATTAATTAATTTTGATGTTATTTGAGGTCCCCTAGCTCTACAATAAATCTAGGTCGTTAGGAATTTCATGAGCTAGCGCTTTTGGACAGCATTGTAACATTAATAAGTAATAGGTTCAGGTGTTAGCTAGTTTTGGGCAGATTTACGCTTTATTCTACTATGATATATCTTAGCCACAAGGAAATTTTAAATTTTTGTACTAGTGGACTGATTTGAGAGTCTGTGGCTATAAGGGACCATTGGTAGAGATACAACCAGTGTGTTCTGAATAGAAGACAAGATTTGGATATGTGTGCATGTGTAATCCTTTTGTTCCATGTGTGTGATCTACATTTATTAAGAATGGTGTCTCCGAAATCACTGAGTAATTAATTGTGTCTGCATTTTTAGGATATTAACTCCTAGTTCCAAGAATTCACAGTTTGCAATGCGTGAGAAGTGGAGTCAAGGCTATAGACAAAGGGGTCTTAACCGGTCAAATTCGAGTGTGTTCCTGCGTAGGCCAACACTTAGTTACATTACTCATCATTTCAGAAAAGGTCTCCAAAATAGAATTAATTGAATCAAACGTATGAATGCTTAAATCCGATGTAAGGTGTGAATCAAGCAGTTACAAGTATATGGAGTCCCCAGACTAATTCTGAGCTCGGATAAGCATATTGAACAATTTCCAGACATCCATCTTTAACTATTACCGGATATGTGCTCATCATCTCTAATTCTAAGAGTCCAAAGATTTTCTCACAAATATATCAATTTTTTTTTTTTGTTTTTTTTTTTATTATTTCAAACAAAACGTTTCCACATGTGTAAGGATAAGAACCTCGTAAGTCTTTTATTTATCTAATTTTACTCGTTTAGAAGATGCAGTCACTATTACACACCTAAAAATTGAAATAGATGGTTTCAACATCCATTTACTGTACAACTTGATGGCCGTTTAATAGTATCATGACAATGGCTTCCTTTCGGATTGGCCTTTGCTAAATTTTAAAGCATTGCCGGTAAAACCCCGTGATTCAATTTTCTATGTCAGAAGTACAATCATGTAGTTAATTCAAGCTTCAATTCAGAAGCTTAGATGTAAACGAAAAACATCAATAAAAATATTTAATTAACAACTTATAATTATTAAATCACCAATGTTTTCGGTTGCTGTACATGTATAGAAAAATCACCGCACTTATCAATATTAAATCCCCAGTTTTTCAGGTTGCTGTACATGTATAAAAAGAACTCACCGCATTCTTAATGAATAAGATATAAGATTTCAGTATTTAAGTGGTGGAAAATCAGAGTAAGACTAGATTTTAGGAAACAAAATTCATATTTTAAAGAGTAAAAAATATACCAATTGCCAAAATAAAATTTTAATATTATTTTTTGAAGTTTGTTTTGTGTAAAAAAAATAATCTATCATCGATATGATCATGTGTTTAACCATAACGGGTTTGAAGGATACATAAAGGGTGAAAATTGCTATTTTTAAATTAAGTAAATAGAAATATTAATTTAAACTTTAGAGATATAAAATTTTGAAAATATTAAAAATATTAAAAGGTTTAAAATCCTGAATATCAATTTTATTAATTGTTTGATAAATGTTAAAATTTTATGATACATTATTAATAAAAAGTGTTTAATTTCTATAGTTGATTTTCTTCTTTTAATCATGTGAAAATGTAAAATTCGTTGGATAATAAAATTGTCGCAGGTTATCCCATTTTTTAATGTATGTTTTTCCACATTGTAGTTTGGATTGCAAATCCGCGGATAAAAGGATTAGTATATATTTGAATTTTTGTCCGAAATTGTCCTGGCTTAAATGTTCTGTGAATAATTTTTTAGGATTGATATTAATGATATATCATTCTTTTTCATATTCCTCAACTTAATGTTATTTTTGAAATCACTATTCATCTAATACTATATCTTATCTATAAGAAATATTTGAATAATAGAATAAAGCTTTTGTATACTTGTAATTGTATATTAAATATTTTTAATATGATGAATTATTAGGTAGAATATCATTTAGATATCATTTTGCCATAATAACAATTTTTAAAGCTTTTTGAAATAATTTCATATATATGATTAGCAAACATGGGAAGTAGAAAAGAATGAAAGCTACACTCTTCCATATATTAGTGAAAATAAGAATGGTGATAAAAACAATTAAACCATAAAAATGGTAGATCAACATAGAAATATAACAAATCGTCTAGCAGAGGAAATATATGTAAAGGCTAAATGGCATTTTTTTTACATTTTTAGGAGAATGGAATAAATTGACAATAGCAATCTAGAAAACATGTTTGGAATCTTTTTGAAGTAGTGGAACTTTAATATAGGTAGTTGTAGTAGGGGGTCATTTATGGCCTAGAGGAAACATAAAAATATCGTATTCATGGAATTTGGGCATCACATCCAACAATCATGTTGAAGTTTATACCATCCTAATGATCATAATTTAGTGTCATTTGATGCAATGCAAAATTTGAAATTTGTGGGTGAGTCTAAAAATATTATTTTCCACATTTTCACCATTTCTTAGCAAGTAATGCTAAAGACTGAGCATTGAAATCTGTTGTTTCTCACATTAGACTCCTCCTCCATCTCTTCTCGTCAATATCCTTTTTCTTTACTCAAAGACTGAATAATGTTCTTATGGATCATTAAGCTAACAAGGATCTCCTCAAGAATTAGTGTCTCTAAGTTACTAATGGACATAGATACTTTCTCCCATCCCATGGTAAGATGGATTATTAAGCCTCCTCACCAACCCATCATATGTGTACCATTCTTCAACTTTATAAAAGCCATGGATAAAATTCCTCCATCGTCACCTTACATTTCTTCATTAGCTCATGCTTGGTGTTACATTTCCTTACCATACTAATCCCCCAGAAAGTGGGATTTTCCAAAATCTATCATTCATGGTAGTCTGGCCATTTATGTTTCTTCATGGGACCTTTTGTATCTAGAACCTACTCTCGAGGAGAAATATTTTGAGTCTTTTTCATTTTCTTTCCCTATGCTATTAGAGGTTAAAGAGATAAAAACTATGGATACTTCAACATCATATTAGAACATTGTTGCCATTTCTTAATGCATTACAATCTTTGTAGTCCCTCCTCCATCCTTTACATCTCAAACAAGAAACATTCCTCCTCTCCAAAACCAAAATATAGCTATTCCAAGTTTTCTACTTAACATATATGCTCCTTTGAACCTCCCCCAACCTATGAAAGTTATGCCAAAATATTATATAAAGTTGTTGCCTAGATTCACAGGAGTAGATGAGATTACAACATAAAAGCATGTGGCTACTTTTTCTTCTTTTACAGATAATATGAATGTTGAATATTTGGATGTGGTGATGAGATTGTTTGTCTAGTCTCTGGATGGAGAGGCTAGAAAATGGTTCAAAATTCTTGAAGCAAATTCAATCAATACTTGGGAAGAATTAGAGAACACTTTTATACAAAGATGGAGAGAGAAAAAAAGATCATGGTTATTTCCTAACAAAATTTAATGTTATTAAAATAAATCCAAATGAAGAAGTTGTAGAATTCATGAAGATGTCTAATAAACTTTATAATAGCTTTGAAGTGGAAATTAAGCCTCCTCCTGCAGGTGCTAAGGTGGCTTTTGCAGGAGCTTTCCAATCATATTTTGGTTTTATCTTGAGGTAAGGAAGGTCAACCACCTTGCACTAGATTCAAACAAATGCCTTGGAAATTGAGGCCAATTTGTCTACTACTGGAAAATTGAAGTCAAAATCTTATCGTGATGATCAGAGAAAAAGAAATGAAGAGGTTCGATATTCATCCCAACAGAAGGAGCCACAGGAGTAGAAGCTAGACGAGATGACTAAGGTCATCAAAAATTTATCAAACAACTTGGTGAAAATGGTGTTGGAAAATAAAAGTCCACCTGGGTAGTTTCAACGAGCACCAAATAGGAATTTCACTCCTAAGTAAAATGCCTCTACAAATTCTACAGAGGGAGAGGAAGGATCAACAAGACCAAGTGCAACCTATTTATACCTTGAAGATGAACTAGAGGACTTATTAGAAGATACTTTAAAGTTCTCAGAGAATCGTTATTCCACCTTATTAGTGGAAGAACGGGAAGAGTTATCTTACGAGAATATTGATTTGTATATTTAGGTTACTTTAAAGGAGGAAGAAATCGATAATTATTCTCGAATATTTGAAGACATGATGAAAGATGAATTGAATAAAAAATATTCTGAGTTCAAGAAAGAGTTCCAAAATTTAGGATCAAAATGAAGAGAAACCACAACAAAATTCTTAGAAGGTTGATGATAAGTGAAAACAAACATTTCATCCTATTATAGTTCATAAAGGGGAGCCATCTAAAAATCAGCAAGTCAAGACAAATCGAGAAAGACAATCAAACCAGATTTCTCAATGTCAATAGAAGGTTCAAAAAGATAAAGGAGTAGAGGAAGAGCAAGAAAAAGCAGAGAAAAATGTGCACTCTTTTAATTTTGAGAAGGAATTGGAGAAAATAAATATTCTAATCCCATTGGTTGAGGTAGCAAAACAACCTGCTTATAGAAAGTAGACTAAAGATTTTGTGAATTTATCACAAGTTTCTATTTCTCTAGATACATTCAATTTGTAGGAAGAATTGTCAGTGATAATGTTTGGTCATCATGTGGAGGAATAGGACTCAACGAAAACTCCTTTGTATATTACTCTCGTAATTCATGATCTCATGATGGACACCTACATGCTTGACACAGGGGCCTCTCACAATTTTATTCCCCTTTTCATTATGAAGTAGTGTAATTTACATATCACAAAATCGTATAAAGACATGTATTCTTTTGACTCAGAAAGAGAAAGTGTGTTAGCTTGATAAAGGACCTGGTGGTCTTTTTAACACAAATTATAGTCAGGAGAATTATGATGGATGTAGTGGTTGCAGAAATCCTAACAAGATTTGGAATGCTGCTTCCTAGACATGGGGACACGAAGATGGGAGGTGTTCTAAAGTTGTATTTCACATATGCCATAATTCCAATAATCTCTGGAGAGGAAAGGAGGTTGTATTGGGAATCAATATTTGTTAAAAAAATCACTAAAAAGGAAAATCCAAATAATTCCCCAATATATCGACATGATAAAGATTTTTCATGTTTTATGTTGGAAGTAGATGAAGAAATTGTTGATGATACTAGGATGCAAGTTCCTTAAGAAATTCAAAAACAAGAAGCAAAAATAATCCAACTTGGAAATTATATTTTGATGGCATTCCAAAGAGGGAAACCTTGTTGGGGTTTTACTACTTTGCAAAAAAGGAGAAATGATCCCCCTTTCATACAAGTTGGAGTTTGATTCCATGAAAAATATTATAGAATATAAGACTCTTATTCTTGGTTTATAGGTTGCAAGGAATATGAAGATTAACTATTTTTCTATGTTTATAGATTATGCATATTAGTTGTAAAATAGATAAGGTGTTAATTCGAAAAAAAGGACCCATGGCTAAGAGCCTATAGGAATGAAACTATGTGACTTAATTGACAACTTCTTCTTAGAATTTATTATTCAATACTTGTTAAGAGAAAATCATATTGGGTAACTCACTTGCAGTGGCAACTAGTACTTTTAAGCCTCCACAAAATCCTAGATTGAGATATGAAGTTGAAATCAGATGCAAACCTGCTATACTTGTTAATGGAAAGCATTCACAATTATTTCCTCAAAGAAGAAGAGGTTGAAGAAAACTTACCTTCGAACGAATCAATTGCAGATAATAAAATTGTGTAGCCTAATGGAAACGTGATTCTGAAGGTTTTGGTTCCTTTGGAAATATTATTTGATGCTAATGATGTTCCTATAAGGGTGACTAAGTAGAATTGGGAAGATAATTTTGAGGATTCCAACATCATTACTGAGTAGCAGCTTAATCTTATTAAACTAGCAAGGGGAATCTCAAAGGATTACAAGCAAAGGTATGCTAAGGTGTTTAAGAAATATTTAGATATATTTTCTTGGTATTATGATTATGTAAGAACATATGACAAAGATTTTATACACCATGAAATTCCATTGAAATCATGGGTTAAACCATATAAACAAAAACATCAACAGACTAACCCTCTCATACTCATGTCAATTGAAAAAGAAGTCAAGAATCTGTTTCATCTAAAAATCATTGTGCCATTAAGATATTGACATTGGGTAGAAATTTTGGTGTCTATGAGGAAAAATAATGGGAAATCATAATATCCATATATTTCAAAATATGAACAGTGCATCTTTAAAAGATAACTACCCCCTTCCCAAGATCGATTACATTTGACACAAAGTAGTGGGATCTTGAAGGATATTAATGATTGACATGTTTTCCCAATATAACTAAATATTTTTTCATCTAGATGATCAAAAGAAGGCAACATTCACAACACCATGGGGAATTTTTATGTATGCTAATATTCCCTTCATTTTGATGAATGTTGGAGCCACTTCCCCAAGGGCTATCGATATATCCTTTGTTGGAGAAAAAAATATGTTTGTAGTTATATATCTGGATGATATAATAGTATTTTATAAATTAGGTGATGAACATTTGGAACATTTAGAATGGAATTTGGAGAATTGTAGAAAGGATGGGTTACCCTTGAATCCTAGAAAGTCACATTTTGCTCTCAGAGAAGGGAAATTATTGGGACATATAGTATCAAAATAAGGAGTTAAAATTGGTTTGAAACGTGTGGAGGAAATTAGTAATATTCATTTTCATAGAAATAATAAGGAAATACAAATTTTCCTTCACAGAATAAATGTTCTCAGGAGATTTATCGTAATCTATGAAAAAATTATGAGGGAAATTATTGATATGCTAAAGAAAGCTATGGAAGTCAAGTGGACTCCAACAACTAGAGAATATGTTTCAATGATTAAGAAGCCTTTTGGAGAATATTTTATTTTGTGAAGTCCTAATTACGAAAAGCCTTTTTAGATTTTTTCTGTTTCATCTCCTACTATAATTACAACATTATTATTGCAAAAGAATGAAGATAATAAAGAGAAACTTCTGGCATTATTTAGTAAGGTATTGAGGGATGCATACATAAAGTATAACATTATATTAAAGTAAGTATATGCCCTTTTCAAAGCTTTGGAATCATTTAGGAGATATATTTTACAATCAAATATCACAACATATTTACTTAATACAATAGTCCAAGATGTATCGACACAGGGGGAAAAAGAAAGGAGAAGAGCGTTGGGATGGGGTCCCCTGGGTCAGTTTTTGGGTTAAGATAACCCAAGTTGGATACAATTTTGCAATTAATATAAGGTCTCCACAATTTGTGGATGCGGAGCACGTAGATGAATATGAGTCAAAGGGGTTTAGCCCCTTGTTTTATGTAAAGTTTGAGTCGGTTTTGAAATCCACCAATGGTCCATGGACCATGGAATTGTATGAAAAAGGCTATAAATATGTGTGTCTTAGAGAGTCTAAGGCATGTTTTTTGGTAGTAATTGATGATAGGGAAGGAAACTTAATAGCGAAGAGAAGTGGGTAAGGTAGAAGAAGGGTTCTGTAACTAAGCGTGCAGAGGCCTTGGTAGAGTCCGCAGCTGAGTTCACAGACCCCTACAACTATGTGCGCAGGGTAGTTTTGAGTCTGTGACCTAAAATTGAAAATCAATAAAGATAGTTTCTGAAGAATTCTTGCATATTTATGTTAATGCTATATGCTCTCGATGAATTATGTGTTTTATGAAATATTGATTGAATGTTATGTGATTCTCTTGAATAAGTATTAATGATGTATGTAATGCATGTTTAAGTACTTTCAAGAATATTCTGATGAAATCTGTTATGTTTACTAATAACTTAAGTAGATCTGCACGAACACTAACTTAGGGTTGTTCTCTAATGTGCATAAGTGGATAAATTTATTGTTAAAGATCCACAAACAATGATCATAGACCTTCGTGAAGGTCTAAAGACTATTTTAACAGAGTTGCATTAACATTCGCTAAGAGTTTATTGATTTGCATGAAGCAAGATCTGAGGTGCTAAAAGACATCATACTAGTGTCTTGATGCATAAAAATGGTTCTAGCATCCCCCCATACTACTTCAAGTGAGGCTGCAACTTACGCTACGTGGGTTGCTACCAAAAGGGAAAGTAGTGTATGGTTTTGTTGGTTGGCGCTTCTAACTCTGAACCTGGGTTAGGACGCCTGTAAGAAAACAAATGGTTATGTTTCTAGGACCAGGATTTTCTTCAAAGAGATGGATGTCACATAATTAGAATCCAACCAAGAAAGAAATTGAAAAGTGGTTGGATGAGAAGATTCACGAGTTCTCAATGCAAGAAAACATGATTTCACACATATCAGAGAAAGAGTGGTTGAACATGTATCTTTATACATAGATGCACAAGATCTTCTTCTACACCTTCCCCATTGAGTTGTATGAATGGTTGGCTAAATTGAGAGATAGCCAAGGAAGGCGGAAGCTCGATAGTCCTATACTTTGGACTCTAGAATTAATTTGATAGATAGAAGCCTCTAAAAATAAGATCACACGGGTTGTCGAAAATTGTATCGATTGAATTATAGGAGGATTTTACAGAATTTGTAGTTGATACGTCGGTCAGCTATAACGAAGCGGCGCGACAATTTATCAAAGGACCACGAGGTAAGTATTGAAGATCATTGAATACTTGGATTAAAATGTTGTTATGTGAAAAACACATGATTCCATTTCCTTGATGTTCGAAGGTACACAAAATGGTAGACTCTTTAGAGATCAAGAGAGACCACGTCTAGAATATAGTTCGTTGATCGGACCTCTTTCAAGTGACGACAAAGGAGCGATGTAGACTTCACCACGAATTGTTGTCCAACAGATAAAATAGGGTTTTCCGCAAACACATCACCCATCGAGTCCAACTCGACCTCCACCTCCACCGTATACACCTTCTCCCACGCCTCCACCTCCACCGTATACACCTTCTCCCACGCCTCCACCTCCACCACCACCATTTAACATGGCAAAGACAATGAAGCTACCAATTTTCAAGGGCATAGGGAGTGAAGATACAAAGCAATTTTGGTTTGTTATGAAAGTTGTATGGACAACAAAACATATTACTAATGACAATATAAAGAAGGCATAGTTGGTTATCGCTATGCAGGATGCCACACTAACTCGGTATATTAAGTATTGTTCCAATAACCCTCATACATCACTAGCAAAGACTATGGCATCTTTAAATAAGGAGTTTAGTAAGCCTAACTCTGACTCACAGTCAGTAATCGGATTCAAATAATTCATGATGAGGGTTGATGAGACACCATGGGAATTATATCAAAGGTTGAAGTGTCGGATTTAGGAAGCTAGCATGTAGCTCATAGATAGTCAGCATCGTGAACGGTTTATAGCTTCACTTCTGCCCCACCTCAAAATTTCTCTATCACAATAGAATATAGGTACGTAGGTAGAAGCCTTGCAAATTGTGATGAGGTTTCATGTATCACTTATTCAGGATGTAACCTTAGGGGCATATTAGATCCACTCTTAGTTATAGAGCCTACACATAGAATTGCAAAGTTGAATAAATACAAGTAGACTAAACCAGAAGTGCTCACAAAATTTTCGTGTGTGAAATGCAAGAGCCAAGGGCACGATAAAGACCATTCTCCCATATATGTGAATTATATTATAGGAGGGGAACCAATTCCCCTAATGCCAGAAACCCCAAAAGGGCCGAGCATGGGCACTTTGCTATGGTGCACTATTTGTCAGTTTACCAGGAAACATGCGACAGATAATTGCCATTTACTTCAAAAGTTCATCCAGACACCTCAACAGTTGTTCTGTAACTTCTGCAAATCGGTGGGCCACGATGACTGCCACTATCATAACTCTGAGCTGATATTGGAAAGAACACTTACGTACAAGATACAAGAAGAAACTTAGCCTCCAAAACAAGGTGTTAGAGGAATGCGTGGAGGTTATCAGTGATGAGGATGGAGACTTGGAGGAGGAGGACCTAGTAGAAGCCGGGCTCAGATTATCTGTTACAACTGCAGACAACCAGAGTACTATGCATGAGAATGGTAGAATCATATGAACCCGTCATGTCAATACTGTAAGCAATTTTACCATAATATAGAAGAATTCCTTGTGTTGATAGCTCACATGCAACATGAGAAAGCATAGCCTCAGCAACCTGTGCAGAACTTACAGATTATAAGAGTTGAGCTCCACGAGCAGGATCAAAGTGTGAATATAGTGGTGAGGAGTGGAATAATGATTGGCGATGATAAAGGTAAACAACCTAAAGAAGACGGATGGCTCCGTAAGGCCCTAGAGAAGGAATTTTGTTTTGATCTGATTCATGCTAAGGAAATATTTATGGAAGGCAAGAAAAGCTTCGTTGAGGTGTCCACCTCAGGCAGCCAGGTCAAGATGCAAGAAACTAACGTGCCTACAGAATTTGATCCCTCTACACCTACTATGTTTTTGGAGACCTTCATAAAATTGTTGTGTGATAGAAAAGTTATGGAGGGCCTGCAATAATTAGTAAACAAATGCGCTAGCAAAGAGAAGGTCCCTGATGGACACTAGGTGGTCAAAAATATTGAAAAACATAAGGCAAGAATGGGGCTTGAGATGAGGCTCACCACAAAGATCCCTCATCTTGGATCTGTGGTCTAATCTGAACATTTTTCCAAAACAAACATGGGAAAGGATGGGGAGACCTGCACTGCAGTGGTATCTAATTAAGCTCAGAATGGTGAACTAATAGAAAATCATCCCCATGGGACGATTATATGGACTAACAGTTGCTATATAATGTGCGAGCGTGATGACCAACTTTGACTTTATAGAGGTCATTGATGACAGTGATCCATACCCTACAATCCTCAGAATTTACTCAGCCACTGATATGAATGGGGTCATCAATTTGAAGAAGAGGAAAATTTTGTTTGAAAGGAAATCACTGCGAGTTGTACTACTATTGGACCCTATAGAAGGGATGCGGTATACTAAACCAATTCACGATTTTGATGAAAGTGACGATGAACTGGATCAAATATACAAAAGAACGATGCGAGATCAAGACTGTATAAATTCGATGACATATAGATTTATTGCATGGTACTAGGAGAGTTCCTATACCTCTGGTTCAGACAAAGAGGTGGAGCATTGGCAAAATTGCTTTCATGAAGTATCTACACTGCGATGCAGTATGATGATGAAGTCATTGCACTGTGTTCCATTGGAAAGAAGGAAACTACCCTATTATGATAGTTAACTGATGTAGATCTATTTTTGGATGAATTCGAGGGTGAAGACCCTGAGCATCACTACTTCCAAGCTTTAGAATTGGCACTGAGGGTTACGCCCACATGATGGTGGTGTACACATAAGGATAGCTTTATTGGATGCCGAGATTATAGAGGAATGATGAGGTTACAGTTTGGGCATCCTAGCACTAGATTGACTGAGAAATATAATGGAAGGGATGATCTGCGTGATCACCTAGCAAAATGGATTAAAGCATGGGGGACAAAACTGAAGCCAAAGTAGGTACACATATTTTTCCATACTTCGAATACATTTCCCATGAACTGGTATCTCGAAACAGAGCTTTGGCATGGCAATGCGGAGTGTGATCTATTGAGGGAAGGTTTCTTATTAACCTTCAGCTTTGAAAATGACTTCGCAATCATCGATGAAGCTCCACAAGAGATTAAGGTAGTTATCATCAAAATGATAGAAGAACCTATGGAATGGATCCAACCAGAGTGGAGCACCCAACTTCACAATGCATTGGAATGCTATAATGTCACCACTGAAGAAGAAGATGAAGATCTGAGAAACTTTAATATTCCAGATGCAGAAAGGCATCACGAAGTCGAAGGCCCACATATAGACAACCCAGATATCACCGTGTCATTGAGGACAAATCATGTAAATTTTGGTACTAAAGAAGAACCTAAGTTCATGAATATTGAATATTATTGGGACAACACTACCATGGATAAAGTTGCTGAGTTACTCCATGAATACCAAGATCTCTTCCCTACTAAGTTTTCAGATTTGAAGGGCATAATTGGCAATTTGGGCATTATGAAGATCACTCTGAAGCCAGAAGAGAATCCTATTAAAAAAAGGTCGTATCACCTTAATCCTAAATACGAGGAAAATGTTCACCAAGAGATGGATAAGATGCTAGATGCAGACATTATAGAACCTATCGATGAACCAGGTTGGTTGAGTCCGATGGTGGTTTAAGAGAAGAAGACAAAGGGTCAAATAAAGATTTGTGTTGATTTGTGAAAGCTTAATGATGTGTGCGTTTATGACCCATTCCCAACACCATTTATAGATGAAGTGTTAGGAAATTTTGGAGGGTAGGAGGCCTATTCCTTTAATGACGTGTTTTCTAGGTACCATCAAATTAAGATTTCACTAGACGATAGGAGAAGAATGAACTTCAGAATGGAATGGGGTTATTTTCAATATATTGTGATGCCATTTGGACTCAAGAATGCACCTATGGTATTTTCTCATATAGTAATAGCAGTATTCAAGGAGTTCGTTCATAAGTTCCTAGAAGTCTACTTTGATGACTTGAGGGTGTTTGGATTATTGAAGTGCCATGTAGCAAGTCTATGCCTAATGTTGGATATGTGTCACAGATACCAGATCACGTTGAGATTAAAGAAACTAATATTATGTGTCTCCTTTTAGATCTTGGTGGGTCACGTGGCATGCAAGCAAGGATTGATGGTGCACCATACAAAGATTCTGATAATTGTGAATTTGGAAGCCCCTAGGAAAGTCAAGCAGCTGTGCGCGACGTAAGGACATACGGTTATTATAGAAAATTATTGTGCCCATCGAGAAACTACTGAAGAAGGACACAACATTCTGTTGGAGTGAATAATGTCAATGCAACATAGATGTATTCAAATAAAAGATGGTGACTGTGCCGATCTTGGTATTCCCTGATTGGAAAAAGGATTTTCGCGTACATGTCGATGCCTCTTGCATTACATTGGGCATAGCGAATGCATTCTGGTGAAGGATAAATGGGCCATCATATAGCCTTTGCCAGTAGGAAATTATTGAAGTTCAAGAAGAATTGTTCAAAGACCAAGTGCGAAGGATTGGCCATGGTGTACGCATTGCAAAAATTCAAGAATTATCTATTAGGAGGGCATTTTAAAATGTACATAAATCATTCTTCATTGAAGTACTCGGTCAATAAGCTTGTGGTGGGGGGGAAATCTGTAGATGGTTGCTATTATTTTGGGAGTCTGACTTTGAGGCCATTATGAAGCTAGAGAGGTTAAATGCAGGACTTGACCATCTGTCATGGATCAGAACAGGAGAGGAGCCTAATAATCTGGACAAAGGGTTTCTAGATGCATAGATCCTTGTGGTGTGCATAGCAGATAATCATTTTGTAGAAATTATTCACTTCTTAACTACAGGGATGGTAGTAGAATGATATAAAAGTCAACAAAAGAAGGAATTACTAGTGCGAACAATTTTTTTTTTGGTTATTGGGGAACATTTGTATAAGATTTTTTCTCATGAAATATTACGAAAATATGTGCCAAATTTTGAGCGGGATAGAATTCTCGCTCAAGATCATGGAGGATCTGCGGGAGGTCATTATACAGGTAACACAATTGTGTAAAGATTATCTGCGCAGGTCTATGGTGGCCAGTGTTGCACAATGTTATGAAACCAACTCACAAAAAGATAGAAAAGAGAGATTAACACCTTCAAAATAAGCCTCTTCGAGGGGCAACCTCCTTTGCATTGATTTGTGAAAGCTTAATGATGTGTGTGTCCACAACCCATTACCAATGTCATTTACAGATGAGGTGTTAGAAAATATTGCAGGGCAGGAGGCCTATTCCTTTAATGACATGTTTTATAGATACCATCAGATTAAGATTTCACTAGACGACAGGAGAAAAACAACCTTCGCAATGGAATGGGGTTGTTTTCAATATGTTGTGATGCAATTTGGACTCAAGAATGCACTTATGGTATTTTCTCACGTAGGCATAGTAGCATTCAAGGAGTTCATTCATAAGTTCCTGGAAGTCTACTTTGATGAATGGACGGTGTTTGGATTAGTGAAGTGCCATGTAACAAGTATGCGGCTGATGTTGGATACATGTCACAGACACCAGATCACATTGAGATTAAAGAAATGAATATTTTGTGTTCCCTTTTAGATCTTGCTAGGTCACAAGGTGTGTAATCAAGGATTGATGGTGCACCCTAAAAATATTGTGATAATTGTGAATTTGTAAGCCCCTAGGAAAGTCAAGAAGCTATGCACGATGCTGGGACATACGAGATATTATAGAAAATTTATCAAAGCCTATGGTCAAATTACTACGCCCATCGAGAAACTGCTGAAGAATGATGTAACATTCTCTTGGGGTGAAGAATGTCAACAAAAATTAGATGTATTCAAAGAAAAGATGTTGTTTGCACCGATATTGGTATTCCCCAATTGGGAAAAGGAGTTTTGGGTACATGTGGATGCCTCTTGCATTACATTGTGTGTAGTATTAATGCATTATGGTGAAGGAGAAATGGGCTATCCTATAGCCTTTGCGAGTAGGGAATTATTAAAGGCCAAGAAGAGTTGTTCAACAATTGAGCTTGAAGGATTGGCCATGGTGTGCGCGCTGCAAAAATTCAGTGATTATTTATTAGGAGGGCATTTCAAAATGTACACAAATCATTCTTCCTTGAAGTACTTGGTCAATAAGCCTGTGGTGGGAGGGAAGATCTACAGATGCTTTCTATTATTTTAGGACTATGATTTTGAAGTCATTGTAAAGCCAGAGAGGTTAAATGCAGGACATGACCATCTATC
Source organism: Pinus taeda (assembly GCA_000404065.3). Lineage (NCBI taxonomy): Eukaryota > Viridiplantae > Streptophyta > Pinopsida > Pinales > Pinaceae > Pinus > Pinus taeda. The sequence continues at coordinate 135,721 of APFE030235694.1, forward strand.
ACGGATCGAAATAGGAGAGGAGCCTAATAATCTGGACGAAGGGTTTCCAGATGCACAGATCTTTGCGGTGCGCATAGCAAATAATCATTTTCTAGAAATTATTCACTTTGTAACTATGGAGATGGCACTATAATGATATACAAGTCAGCAAAAGAAGGAATTAATAGTGCACACAAGAGATTTTTTAGTTATTGCAAGACATTTGTATAAGATTTTTGCTCATGAAATATTATGAAGATATGTGCCAAATTTTGAGCGGGATAGAATTCTCAATGAAGCTCATGGGGGATCTGCGGGAGGTCATTATGCAGGCAACACAACTGTGTAGAAGATTATTTATGCAAGTCTATGGTGGCCAATGTTGCACAATGTTATGAAACCAGCACACAAAAAGATAGAAAAGAGAGATCAACGCCTTCAAAATAAGCCTCTTCGAGGGGGAAACCTCCTTTACATTACATAAATGGATAATTCTTGGATGATACAATTGACAAGAGCTCCTTTCTATATATAGGAGTTTAAGGAGTCATAATATAATCAGAGCCAACAT
>APFE030235694.1:136290-226028 GCA_000404065.3 Pinus taeda
ACAGAACAATATAATAAGGGGGTTGTACTAATAACAATAAGGGGTTACACTAGCAGTATAGGGACCTAACATGCCTCTCTCCTTCAAAAAGTTTTGTCCTCAATGCTTGATTAGTTCTTGATGCTTCTGTATAAAATTATTTTCCCCCACTTTGGAATCTTCAGCTGGTAAGTTCTTACACTTTTTTAGATACTCTGAAATTGTTGGATTTCGTAGCTGTCAAGTTCTTGTTTCTATCACTACTCCAAGATCCAATATGATTTCTCCTTCCTCATCAAGTTCTGACAATATTGTTTGAACTGGGGTCTTCTACAGCTTTTGAATGAGTGGCTACAGTTCTTTGTCCTTCTTCCATTAATCCCTTGCTTTGTATATCCAATATGTTTGGATAATATAAATAGCACAAAACAATGCTTCCACATCCTCATCCTTTGTTGAGAGTGCATCTGCAACAACATTTTTCTTGCCCTTTTTATAGATGATTTCAAAGTCATAACCCAACATATTTGTGACCCATTTTTTCTATTCTTCGAAAGATAATATTTGTTCTAAAAAGTATTTAAGACTATCATGATCATTTTTAACCTTGAAGTGCCTTCCCATTAGGTAAGGTCACCATTTCTTAAGTGCATGTAGTATTGCCAAAATTTCCTTCTGATAAATAGCTTGCTTGAGATGTAGCCGTAAAAATACCCAATCACCTACATCAAGCCTTCCTTCACTGCGATGTTGATCTACCTGTTGTTTCATTTCATTTTGCACCAAAGTGGCATTTTCCTTTAAAAGTTGGAGAACTTTTTCTTGATGCTTGATGTGATCTTTCATTGCTTGAATCTTTTTCTTCTTGATATGTTCTTCTATCTTGAGAGTTTGAGGAGTCATAATTTCTTCCAATGCATTATAATATATGGTTGGATTCATTTCTTAATGCCCAATCTGATCTTTCACTTCTTGAACATGTTTCTTCCTGATATGTCCTTCTATCTTGATAGTTTGAGGAGTGGTAATTCCATCCAATGCATTTCAAGATATGGTTAGATTCATTTCTTCTTTGTCGATTTGATCTTTCACTTCTTGAACCTTTTTCTTCTTAATATGTCCTTCTATCTTGCGAGTTTGAGGAGTGGTAATTCTTGCTAATGCTTTACAAGATATGGTCATATTCATTTCTTCTTTTCTCTGGGGTTGGTTCCTAGTGCATATCCTCTTCTTTTGATGTTTCTTGATCCTTTTCTTCCTCCTTTTCATAATCTATGTAAAATAATTTCTTCCTAGCACACCTATGACCTTTAGTGTATTTTCTATCACAATTGTAACAAAGCCATTTTTCTCCTTTTTCTTCCAATTATTGTCTTGTAAACCTTGTAGGTTGTGGAAGGCTAGGATAAAAAACACTTCCATAATTATAGTCATGAGTGGTGGGATTCCTTGTTTCCATAGTTTCTCTTTCAAATTTTCTTTCCAACCTGAATGCCTTCTGCAATGAATCGGGTTCCCAAAAACGAACCTCATGTTGAATGTTATCCTTTAAAGTCCCTATGAAGACATCAACCCTTTTCTTCTCTGGAATATCATTTACCTTATATTAAATTTTTGAAAGTCCTCAATGTGGTCTACCATTGAACCCTTTTGTTCGAGATTTAACAATTAGCTAAAGAAGGTGTTACTCTTTGTATCCTCATAATGTGCTATAATTTCTTCCATGAAAATTGACCAAGTGACAAGTGTTTTACGAGAACAAAGCCCTTTATACCATAATAATTGATTTGGTTCTAAATATAAAGATGCAACATGTACCTTTTGTAATAGTTGAACCTCATGTAGATCAAAATATTGCTCCATCTATAGTATCCAATTTATCAGATCCTTGCCATCAAACTTCCTCATATCACTTTTTGTTTATTTTAGGAACTTGATCTTGAAACAAATATAACTCGGTAATTTTAGATCTCCAAGTTCTAAAATTGTTTGTTGTAGTGGCCCTCTGAGTCCTCTTTCTAACCCCACAAGTCTGATCAAAATTTGATTCTCCAAGAAAGAGTTATGCCCAATCTCTTAAGATGACCTAATTATATAATGTTTTAGTAGAGAGAACTTTTATGACGTAACATGTGTCACTATTTTGACCTTTGGATTTGATACAAAGAAAACTGCAACCAGTTCTCTTTCGGTAAATTCTTACGAAATTTCAATTTGTTCCTCAGAGAGAAAGTTATGATGATTTTCCCAAGGTTACCTATTTAGAATGTAATTTAGGTGTCCGAAAAAACCCTAACTTCCTCAAATTATATCTCCGACAATATAGAGAGAAAAGATATGAGATTCAGACTCCAACTTCACCAAGATTGCTTCTCAAATGGGTTTTAATTTCAGAGTATGAACCTTTGTAAATAAAGATTATAGCAAGAATTCGACGATGACCTATTTGAGATGAAATTCTAGAGCTTGAAAAAACCCTAACTGCCTCATATCATATCTTCAACAATAAAGCGAGAGAAGATCTAAAATTCAAACCCAAGGTTCAGACCGCTCCCTTCTCAAATGGTTTTTTTTATCTTCTGAAACTTTGTAGTGAAAATGTTATAGTAAAAATTCCATGATGACTTGTTTGGAGCAACGAAACCCTAGAATCCAATGCTCTGATACCAAATGTTATGAAAAAAATTACAAAAATATAGAAAAGAGAGATCAACACCTTCAAAATAAGCCTCTTCAGGGGGGCAATCTCCTTTATATTACACAAATGAATAATTCTTGGATGATACAAATGACAAGATCTCATTTCTATATATAGGAGTTTAAGGGGTCATAATATAATCAAAGTCGACATAACAATGATAATGTAAGGGCACAATAATAACAATATGGGGACTACGCGGGCACAAGAATATAATAAGGGGGTTTTACTAATAACAATAGGGGGCTACACTAGTAGTATATTGACCTAACACACAAGGATTCCAAGGCGTATTGTAAGGCATGCGATGAATGTGAAATAACTGGCAAATCATCGTGAAGGGATGGATTTCCATTACATCCTCAAGTATCTTTGCAACCATTTGAGAAATGGGCAATTGATTTCATTGGGCCAATTCAGTTGTTGAGAAAGAAAACAAGTGCACGCTATATCATCACCACAACAAAATATCTAACCAAATGGGTGAAAGCACAATCGATTAAGGATTGTATAGGAGCTACACCACAAATTTTTTGTTTGAGTATGTCTTAAGTAAATTTGGCTACCAAAAATTGTTGATGAGTGAAAGAGGTATGCACTTTTTGAAGAAAATGACCAATGTGTTGATTAAGTCATTCTAGGTCTACCATCAAAAGAGTACACTATATCACCCACAAGCCAATGGAGATGTTGAAGCATTCAATAAGATTTTGGATAACGTGCTAAGGAAGACATGAAATGCACAACTAAGTGACTCGGATGTGCGTGTACCTACAATACTATGGGCTTATAGGACTACTTGTAAGAAACTGACAAGGAAAACACGATTCAGATTAGTATATCGGATCGAAGTTGTAATGCCGACGGAGTTAATTGTGCCTAGTTTGTGCATTGAAGCCTTGATGGCTATGGTAGATTGTGAGGCCTTGAAGGAATGGCTCGCGCAACCGATCGAGCTTGAAGAAGATCTCTTTTTGGCAGGATTCATCAACAAGTGCAGAAGTAACATTAAAAAGCATGGCACGATCACCACATCAAGATTCAAATGTTCAAGGTAAAAAATATTGTCATGTTATATGATAGTAAATTCATCAAACTTCTAATTAAATTCCAGATTCATTGGTCAGGGCCATATACTGTCAAAGAAAAAATAGATGGAGGCATAGTTTATCTCCCGAAACTAAATGGGGAATCCTTCCCAGGAAGACTGAATGGGAGCAGGTTAAAGTTGTATACATGGGATCTTGCAAAATGACTATATGACAACAGGATAGTCTTAGTGCTCCAGGCAGTTGCAAGGGAGCATGGGACTATAAACTACACTGCCTAGCTTGGAGGATAATGCAGCAAGCAGGTTGCACAGAGAATGAAGGAGACACAATCCATGAAGTTGTGCCATGGGGGAAGGTACCATGCATCATAGCAGGAAAGTGACCATTGGAGTCACTGTTCATGACTTGAGAGCCAGAAGACGGTTAAGTGAAGCAAGATGGCGGCATTTAAGGAAAAAAACTCTGAAGATTTTCCACCAAAACAACATTTATTATCATAATTTGGAGGGAATGATCAAATTTGAATTCAAAACTCCCTATAAATTGCGCATTCCAGTCCAATAGACAACACTTTGTGCTCTTATAATTGTTAGTGAAATTTGTTGTATATTGCCTATGAACCGATTAGTTTGGGAAGACCCACGTTAGCCAGATTTCCTGAGATAAGCCAGATGCTTGTTCTTGAGTAGATGTCTACACCAAGTCCTACTAAAACTATTAGTACTAGTGATGTTTCCTCTAAGATAGCTGCCACAGAAGTTGTAAGTATGGAAGCTCCAACTGTTGTTCCTTTGGCGCCGAGGTCGCCTAAGTCAAAGCCTAGCCCTACTAGAGAAACCCAACCAGCCAAATTAAAGGAATCCACGAAGGATAAGAAGGAGAAGCCGATTTTTATCTGCACTTCCCTAAGAAAGAATACCAAAACACAGAAGGAGAAGAAAGATAAACAGCTAGAGAAGGCAGTGGCTGGAGGTGTAAGAGGCCCATAGAACATAAGATATTGACGCTAAAGGAGCGGAACCTATAACAAGGCTCCCTGCGTATATACGTCCATCGAAGGAAAAAGAAAAGGTCATGAGGCAACCAGATTCTGAGAAGTTCACCATATTCATGCCCCTGCTACCTGAGCAGGTCCCTTTTGAAGGTCTGAGGATCACGAGGATCCTGCTGTTGAAAATGGAGGATTGGGACCTCGTAGATCACGCTAGGTTTCCATGCTTGGTGACTCATAAGTATATCAGAAGGGTCTATTATGAAAAATCGGGTGTTATTGCATTAGAAATGGAGGAATGGATCCACGGTGTTGAGAACTCAGGGTTGCTCAATTTTCTATGGGTGTCACTTTACCACCGCACCCCCATTAATACAATATGTGTGTGTCATCTGTGCACATTGGTGCATGATGGGTGTTTATGGCTAGGAGGGCCTATAATCATTACAGACATGCTCATTCACATAATCACGTATCTACCTTATAAAGGCATGAACCCAGCCAAGGAGTTTGGCAGAAAGACTAGGGAAATAGACCTCACAGAAATGATGAAGAGGGATTATGACCTCCTTAAGAAGTCATGAGGATATTCAATTATTACTATAAGAGAACTAGAAGTTAAAGTGGCTGCCCAAATTTTAGCAGGGAAGGTGATAAGAAAATGCCCCGTGGATGAAGTTTCGGTGCCAGTAGTTTCCCTAGCTGCATAATGTGCAAAAGGCGTACAATTTAATTGGGCAAGATACCTCTATCAGAAGTTCCTAGTGAACTACCGTGAGGGCCAGGATGAGATCAAAGCATTCCACTATGCTTGGTTATTTCTTTCGATTATGCTTGTTGCATGGGAATTGTCAGAGGATAGCCAATTTCCTCCTCTCAAAGAAGGATTGTCGAGGACAACACAATTCGCTTCCTTATGGTCTACAAAGGATCCCGCATGGATTATAGAGATGGAGATATTATATATTCTCATGGAAATGTCTCTTCGCATGGCCATAAAATGGTGTCTAAAGTTGTTCCCAACCTTGTTCATGCAGCTATTAGCCTATGCGACATTCAAGGCTAACTTCCATATGGTATATATCCAGGCGTGGAAGGATCTAGAGAAGAAATGGCATGAATTGCCCTATTTTGTGATAGAAATAAATGTGTAGGAGGTTGTAGTGAAATGGCCTGCAAAATGGCGTGCCCTTTTAGACTTAGATGCTAGAATAAGCATGGGTGCAGGAATTTCTATTGCAAAAAAAAGAAAGGAGGTAGTTAAGCAAGCTGCGTATACACTCGCACAACAGGAAAAGAAGGAAGCTACAGAAAATGCTCATGTGGAATAAGAACTCTTCCAAGGAGCAGGTGGAACAAGAACATTACGAGTCACAAAAAGGTGACAAGTCACCTTCACCAAAAACAGAGGAGGAAGAACTTTCAGGCCAAGGTGGTAGAGGGGATGAGCGGCAGATCACCCAATTTATTCTGAAGAGATGTGACAAGGAGTAGTAGGGTGGTACAAGGAAGAATAAAGAATAGGATAAGTCATAGGGTAATCCCATGGTGTTAACAAAGGGTGATCTCTATGAGGTCGAGGATAAAATTAAGGACACCACCATGGAAGTGTTGCAACAGTTTGAGAAGTAATACATGTAGATGCCAGTGAGTGTCCAAAAGGATCTATGTGAGATGCAGATGCAGGAAAGGAGAAAGAGGTGGAAAACAGACAAACGAGCATGAAGCAAGCGAGCCTGACACCCGGGACAAGCCAAGTAGTAGAGCTAGTAAGGGCCCTAGACCTTAAAATGATACCATTACCAAATGGGTCTATTTGCACAAAGTCTACCAATGATCACATTATCTTGAGTACAATCAAGAACATAGGACTAAATATAGAAGCGCTCTCCAACGTGACCCTTTACGCGCTGAATATGGTGGTGGCAGATGAATTAAGAATAAGGGAGAAGTGTGCCTTCAATCTCATCATTGAGTACAAAGGGAACAATGAGAAAATGTTCACTAAGAAGACATATGCTTTTAAGGAAAAGGAGGGACTTTAGAAGTGTAGTTCAAGTCTAGAGTCAGCGGTAGCAGAGGCTGACAAGATAGTGCCTAAGCTTCACATCCCAGAGGATGCACAACCAAAAGCCAAAATCAATAAACTAGCCATTGGTGTATGTGAGGCTAAAGTAGAGGTTTACCAAGTCGCTTTTGAGCTCAACATGAAGATTACAGAGTTGCAGTTAAATTTGTAGCCCACAACTCCACCAGGGGTCAGGGATAACCATGAAGCCATGACAAAGGAAGGCATGGGAACCTTGGATGCCACAGTCACTGACTATGCGGCATTGTTTGAGTAGGTTATGGAGCTAGTGACCAATCTATCATAGGATCTGAACCTGCAGACACTGGACACAAAGTTAAGGGAGCTATAGTGGTAGTATGATGAAGCCAGGATAACTGTATGCTCCATAGCACAAGCGCTGTGACTTGCTAAATTACAGGAGGAAAGCAGCTCGTAGCACAAGTGCAGGAAGCCTAGAAGGAGGACTTACTAAAGGACGAGTTGAAGCCTTGGTTAGAGAAGGCTTATCAAGTCATGACTACTATTCACAATAAGATTAAAGAGTTGCAATAGAAAAAATAAATGATGAGGCTGGCCATAGAAGGACCAACCATGAAAAAATTGGCTGAGAAAGTCAAGAAGGTAGCAACGAAGAGCGTTGTCGAAGTTGCAGTGATCCAAGTGGAGCTAGGAGGTATTCATAGTAAGATCATAATGGAAGTAGAGTGACTCAAGGGTGAGCTATGATCTTTGTGTTGGGGGCCTATTGGAATGGGGTCCGCTAGTCAGTTTTGGGGTTAGGATAACCCAATTTTGATACATTTTGTAATTAACATAAAGTCTCCACAATTTGTGGATGTGGAGCATGTAGATGAATAGGAGCCAAAGGGGTTTAGCCCATTGTTTTATGTAAATTTCGAGTCAGTTTTGAGATCCACCCATGGTCTACAGACCATGACATTATATGAAAAAGGCTATAAATAGGTGTGTCTTAGAGAGTCTAAGGCATGCTTTTTGGTACTAATTGACGATAAGGAAGGAAAAGTGATAGAAAAAGGAAGTGTGTAAGATAGAAGAAAGGCTTCACAACTGAGTGCGCAGAGGCCTAGGTATAGTCTGCAGCTAAGTGCGTGGATCCATGCAACTAAGTGCGCAGGGTGGTTTTGAGTCTGTAACGTTGAATTGAAGGTCAATAAAGACAATTTCTGAAGAATTTTTACATATTTATGTTATTTTTATTAATGCTATATGCTGTCGATGAATGATGTGTTTTATTGAATATTAATGGAATCTTGTGCGATTCTCTCGAATAAGTCTTAATAATCTATGCAATGCATGTTTAAGTACTTTTGCAAAAATTTTGATGAACTTTCTTATGTTTACTAATAACATAAGTAGATCTACACGAACACTAATTTAGGGTTGTTCTCTAATGCACATAGGTAGATAAATTGACTATTAAAGGTCCTCAAAGGTTGATCATAGACCTTCGTGAAGGTTTGAAGACTGTTTTAATAGAGTTACGGTAATGTTCCCTAAGAGTTTATTGATTTGTACTAAGGTAGATCTGAAACACTAAAATACATCACATTAGTATCTAGATTTAGAAATTTGGTTCTAGCATCCACCCATACTGCTTCAGGTGAGACTACAACCTACACTACGTGGGTTGTTGTCGAAAGGGCTAGTAGTGTAGGGCTTTGTTGGTTCACACAAATAACTTTGAACTTGGGTCAAGACCCCCTTAAGCCAACAAAGAGGAAACTGGATAGTGAAAAATACATGTATATGATATGGATGTCAAGCCAAATAAGTTAATAAAGGGGTGGGGGAATAGAAAATATTTTGATAGAAGCTAATTACCAAGAAATGAAAATAAATTTGTTGGTTGGAATTTCTAAACAAAATCCAGTTGCTGAGGAAATCCAATATAATGAACAAGATATAAGAATATTGTCCATTATATGTTATTTCTTAATTATGCAAGAAGTCTTGATAGAGAAAGATATAAGGCTATGAGGATGAAATCCTAGAAGTAGGTTATCATGAGTGGTTAGTTATTCTGGAGAGATCCCATTGGTGTGTTGCTATTGTGTCTAACAAAGGATGAAATACCTAGATCATAAATGAATATCATGGTTGTTCTTGGGGGGTTCATTACAGTTGGAGGATTACAACTCACAAAACCCTGAAGGATGGTGTTTACTAGTCTCTCCTATTTTCTAAAGTGTATATATTGGTGAAATGTTGCAAATAATGTCAAGTTTTTGCTGAAAAGAAGAAGTTGATACCATTTCCATTGATTCTAGTATTCATAGAAGAGACATGTAGGCAGTGGGGGTTGGATTTCATAGGGGAAATTCATCCACCTTCTAGTGGAAAACATAGATGGAACTTAACAACCACAGAATAATTTACAAAGTGGGTGGAAGCCATTCCAACTTGGTCTACAACCAATTTAGTGGTTATTAAATTTATAGAAGAAAATATATTTGCTATGTATGGTTGTTCAAAAACATTGGTGATTAACAATTCCCAAGTATTTATATTTGTAAAAATTATTCATTTTTTCCATAAATACAATGTTATACTTAGTCACTTTACCAACTATTATCAACAACTAAATTAGTTGACACAGTATTCTAATAATAATTTGGTGTTAATTCTGAAGAAGACTATTGCAGAAACAAGAAGAACTCAGATTCCCAACTTAGGTTTTCTTTGTGGGTAAATACGGTGATAACAAAAATATCTACTGGGAAGTTACCATTTGAATTGGTATATGGGATGAGAACCCCATTTCCTAGATAACTAGCCAAGCCAATAGCTAAATTAATTTAATATGTTGACAATGAGTGTAACACCCTACCCGCACATCAACCCAAAGTACCATTCCAATCAAGGTAGAGATGAGATGAGATGCTACTATAACCAGATTCGACCTCCTAGGTGACCTTAAAGAAGTGGAATCGACGGAAAATCATAAACAACCATCCAACACCATCAACAAGACCCTCAAGAGATATATCAGCCACTTAGACAACCTATCCCTTGGTCCCACTATTGTTTTGGACAATTTAAGGCTTAGTTACTCTCATGCTCTGGGCAAGGGAGCTACTAGAGAAATAAAGTTTTTATCATAGGCTTGCCTACGAGGATTATGGTCCAAAATTGTCAGTTTTGTGCCAGCAACTATGAGATTTGAGCCACTTTCTCAGGCCAGGAGTTGAGGCGACTTCCCAGAATGGAATGAAGGCTCATAATTAAGAAAAGTACATGCAAACAATGATGCAAAAGTAAATATTTTATTACGGCCTTAACGAAACCCCTACTAGCCATGACATGAATTTCATCAAAAATACCATTGACACGTAACCTACATGTGTAAATAATAGAGTTAAGTGTAGGTATCTCTTATTTATCTGAGAATCTCCATTAACCATTGTTTCTTCATGTCATTTTCTACCTTATCACTTATTATATCATAGATACAATACCCATTCAAATAAAAGTAAAAACATGTTTAGAGCCAAACATAGTTTCTACCATAAAATGAACATATAACCAACATACTAGGAACATAATTATAATAAACATACCAACCATCAAAATCCATATATACACCAGTATATTTACACCTAAAAATCAATGGAATTCATTTCTCATTAATCAATGTAATGAACCAACCAGAGATGGGACTACCACGTTCCACCCCACCATAGATTTCCTGAGCCAAGTCTCTCTTCAGCCAATCACCCTCGTGCCATATTCCAACCATGAATGCGGGACTTGTAGAGCACATAAAAAACACAAATACATGTGGATTCCACCAACATACTCTACCTACACCATGAGGAATTTGAGTGCCTCCTAGTCTTTAAGGCTTTACCGTGCATACGTAGTCGGATATAGAGATCAATAGGCCCTACAGTGAGACATAATCTCTAGGATTTACTATGCATTCCATCTTGGAATCACTAGGCCCAATGGAGAGAAAATCTAACTCTTGACTTTACTGTATATCTCACCACTCATCAGTAAGGATACCTAGGTTGACTAAGGCGTACAATCTAGATTTATCACAACCCACAATATAAACTGCATGAGAGAACCCACCTCATCAAAGCTATCGGGAAATGGCAAGGCTAGGTTGAAAATACTATCGCACCTGGAAAAAAACATGCCATGGTAGAAAAGAAATACATGCAATCCCATGCATGCCAAATCTAGCAAGGAAAATACACATGACAATTTATACCTACAATGAAGCCTATTATAGCTACTTGATCTTGCCTTTCCTTGGTTGATCTTTTCTTCCTCTTACCTTCTTTATCGTTCTTCCTCCAATGCTAAAGTGCTCCAAGAAAATAAGTGTCCAAGAGTATGAGAGAAAGAGAGAATAATGAGAGACCTTGAAAGCTAAACCGACAAAATCTTACCAACTGATCCTCAGAAGGATTTTTATGGATGAGGCCTCTATTTCTTCATTTTTCCATTATTTTTCTTCAATTTCCTCCTCACATGCACCCTATGAGCTTTCACAATTTTTCTCCTAATTTATATTTTTCTTATAAATGAATGTGCCAGAAATTCCATTTTACCTTTCCAAAGTGTTAGCCGTTATCTTTTCTAATTTCCTTAGCCATAAACAGCCAAATTAACACCCATTAGGATGCCTTTCCCAAAATTCAGCTTCGAATAAGTGTCCCATTCATCCAAGGTTATTGTTTTTAACTTTTATTACATGGAATTTTCACTAGGGTTGTTACAAAACCCTCTGCATTGGGGGACATCGTGCTCGATGTTCAATCTCACATACACCTCAACAACCTGCTGAAAGAAGACATACTTTTGATGGAGCTTTATAACACAGCTTGATGTAGTGTTTACAATGAAAGATCTGCTCCAGAGGAAAGAACATCATGATAAAATGACAACATACCCCATAGTGGAGCTTTATATCATAACTCATTATGATATTTACAATGATCATCATGCTGAGTTCCAATCCACATGATATCATAACATCATGATAACATAACCACATGATAACATAATAGCATAACTGTAATAACATGACACCCATACCGCATAGTGGAATTTTATAAAACAAGTCGTTATGGTATTTACATCTATACACGGCTGTAACTATACCAACATCATAAAAAATATATATACCAAAACATATTCCAAATCATAAACAAAACACATTTAAAACATATACCAACATCATATCGCATATATCAAAACATCATAAATAATATAACAAAACATCGTATAGCATGTATCAACCATCATAAAGCAAATATCAATCACCATAAAGCATATACTAAAGCAACATAAAGAAAATACTAAACCACCATGAAGCATATACCAATCCATCATAAGAAAAAACTAAACCACCATAAAGAAACTACAAAACCACCATAAGAAACTACCAAGCCACCATAAGAATTCATCAAACCACCATAAATGATCACCAAACCACCATATCAAGGTTTTGTTTCTTTAGCCAACAAACAAGTAAGAATATATAGCCCATATTCATCTTCCATCTCCCATGTAGCATCATTAGGATCAAAGTGTTTCCATTGCACTTTAGCTTGCTTGATTGCTCGGTTCTGGAGCATGAGCAACTTTTTTGGCAATATGCATTGAGGCTCTGGTTGGAATTCTCCATCTGGTTCCACCTACAATAAAGACTAGTCAATCACATGATCAACATCTTTAACATACTTCTTAAGAAATGAGACAAGGAAAACATCATGGAATTTTACTGTCAGAGACAGTGCAAGCCGATATGCTACTAGTCCAATTAGGTCAATAACACTTAAGGGTCCAAAAAACCATTGTGCTAGCTTCGTACATGATCAAATATGCAAGAAGCTCTTCTTCGGTTTGACTCGCAAGTACACCTATTCTCTAACCTGGAACTCCTTGAACAACTTGTTCCTGTCATCATAACTCTTCTTCCTATCCTGTGATGCTTGGAGATTCTTCTTGATCACCTACATCTCTTGTTCCATGTCTGCGAGTATATTTGGTCTAATCAATACTTTGCTAACCGGATCACTCCAACTAATGGTATTGTTACAAATTTTCCCATATAATGCCTCAAAAGGGCTCATCCTCGATGACTCATGATAACCATTGTTGTATATAAACTTTTCCAAAGGTGGATACTCTTCCCACTTCCTCTAATGATGCATCACATACATCCTCAACATGTCCTCCAATATCTTATTGACCCTCTTTGTTTTTCCATCTGTCTATGGATGATAAGTTGTGCTGAAAGCCAATTGGGTGCCAAAACCTATAAATAACTCCTTCCAAAACATGGAATTGAACTTCACATCCCTATATGAAACAATATTCTCTAGAACACCATGTAGTCTAGCCATGTCTTGGATGAATACCAATGTCGCATCACTAGCTGAGAATGTAGACTTTACCATAACAAAGTTTGCAGCCTTTGTTAACCTATCCATAATGGTTGTGATGGAATCATGTTGCTTCACTCTCTTGAGTAACCCTGTGATGAAATCCATGGAAATGACCTCTCATTTCCACTCGAGAATAGTGATCGGATGTAGCACTCCACCTACATGTTTTCACTCTTCTTTCACTTGTAGACAGTTAAAACATCTCACCATAAACTCTACTACATCCCTCTTTAGATTCGATGAATAGTAATATCTCTTCACCTCTATGAGTGTACTCTAATAACCTGTGTGACCCAAATAAGATTTCACAGGAAACTACTTCCAGGTCACCTTCTTGAGCTTTCTACTATCCAATACATATATTCTATCCCAGAACCTGACCAATCCCTTTGTTGTAAGATAATAGTCCATTCCCTGTCCAACTGCACCTACACCTATACTGCCACCTGTAGCTATATGTGCACTGCCACCTATACGTGTACCACTACATGTACCTATACCTGTAACTATACCTGTAGCTATACCATGACCTATAACTGTACCTATTCTATCATCCTACTGCAACTTATATATAATCTACATATGCCTGACATCTTTTTGTCCAACCTACAAGATCCTATCTTGTAAGTCCATCCTGTAGGAGCTCATAACTACCAAGTGATGTACCTGTACCCATATGCATAGATCACTTGCCACCTTGTTCTCTTTACCCTTGATGTACCTGATCTTGAAGTCAAACTCGTTGATCGTGGCCAACCATCTAGTCTGCCTAGTATTCAGATTCAGTTGGTCGAACAAATATCTCAACCTAATGTGATGGCTCATGAGCACAAACCACCTACCAAGAATACAATGTCTCCCCATCTTTTGTGCATGCATGATCACTGCTAACTCAAGATCATGCATCGGGTAGTTCTACTCGTTCTCGTTTAGTTTCCAAGATTCATGACATACTACAAGTCCATCTTGTATAATGACTCCACCAAGTCCTCTCTTGCAAGCACCTATACATACTACAAACTCTTTGTTTGGATTTGCAATATGTAGCACCGGTGCATGTGTTAGAAACTACTTGAGAGGCTCAAAGTTAGCCTCACGCTCTTTGGTCCATTTGAACTTCTTACCTTCCCTCTCCAATGATGCCATAGCATAAGAAATTTGTGAGAAGTTCCTAACGAACCTCCTATAATAGCCTTCTAGACCCATGAAAGATTTCACCCCATCCACACTCTTAGGAGCTACCCACTACATGATAGCCCTTATCTTTACTGGATGTGCTGCAATTCCTTCCTTGGAGACAAGATGTCCCAAGTAGTTCACCTTAGTTTGAAAGAAACTACATTTCATGTCCTTTACATATAATTGATCTCTCTCAACAATATCAAAACTACTACTAAGTGCTCATTAACAAACCTATCCAAATATGGATGCAACACACTATTCATCAAACACATGAATGTAGTTGGAGAATTATTTAAGCCAAATGGAACAACAACAAACTCATAATGTCGATACCTGGTCTTGAATGGAGTCTTGTAAATGTCCTCCTCTTTGATGCGTACCTGATGTTATCCAAATCTCAAGTCAATCTTTGATAAGAATGTTGTTCCCTTAAGCTAATCAAATAAATCATCAATCCTCTGCAAAGGATATATTTTCTTGATAGTCACTTTGTTCAATAGTTTGTAACTAATGCCTAATTTGAGGGTATCATCTTTCTTCCTCACAAACAAGACAAGTGTGCCCTGAGACGATACACTTGGCCTAATGTATCCCTTATCCAACATTTCCTTCATCTACAATTTTAACTCAACCAGCTCATGTGTGCTCCTCCTGTATGGTGCTTTCGATGCTCAAGCTCCCCCTGCCACTAAGTCAATCGAAAATTCTACCTCCCAGTGAGGTGAAAACTTTGTAATGTCCTCAGGAAATACATCCTTGAATTGCTCCAACACTGGGTACCTTTTCAACACATCTACATCCTCAACCTCCTTACGCTTATCACTAGAAATACATACTACAAGTAACTTCCACCCTTTCCTATGGCTATGCTTCCTTTCATATCTATCACCATCCTAACTGACATGGCTTTCTTCTTATGATGTAAGACCTTTGGTTCTCCATTTTCATCAACACATTTAATAGCTTTGTAATAGTAGTCAACCATGTTTCTATGTAGATACATCCAATCCATGCCCAATAACATACGATATTAACCCAATGGTAATACATTCAAATTTTCCGTTGTAGGCATACTATCCAAGTCAAATGTGCAAATTCTTACCCAAATATGAACTTGCTTCCTTTTACCTATAGCCAACTGCACTAACAAAAACCTTGCATTCAACTCCTTATTAAACACACACTTATCCACAAAGTTAGGACTAACATAGCTACTATTAGATCTAGTGTCAATCAGAATAGAAATGACTTGATCACAAATCTTACTTTCCATATCAATGATAGATGCTTATGTTATACTTTCTTGTTGTCCACTATTGCATAGATACATGGAATACACTTACAAACATCCCCAAGAGTCTACACCTCCTATGCATTGGATATCTTAGGCCTTCCACCCTAATGTTGCAGACGATATCTACTAAGGTTATCCTCACCACATGTGTAATGCTCTAACTAACTAGTACCATCACCTCTATGATATTGCTAATGTTGTGGCCCATGTCCATGTCTAGCTGCATTAAATCTCTTTTGTGGTGTCACATTTTCTTTCCCATATACATGTTGAGGCCTTATCCTCTTAGGCTATCATTTACCTCTAGCTTTTTCTTTTCCTTTCCATCCATGATGAGATTTATTCTTATGATTTCATTGCAAATGAAAATGCTCCAATTTCCCAATAAATTGCTCAAGTAACCGAGGCTCATCATACTCAATCTCATCTCTAAATGCTAATGGAAAACCACTTAAAAATCTCTAAACTTTACCCTTCTCACTAGAAGATATGGTACATACCTCAATAGCTCAAGAAATTTGTCGTATACTCGTCATCTGTCATTGAACCCATCTTTATCTTATAGAAATATTAGCCTTGTTATCTTAGTATCTTTCTGACAAGTACTTCTTCCTAAAAGGCCTCTTGAATTCTCAGCAACTCAACTCATCTGTACTGGTGTATCTATCTCGCTTAACATCTTCCCATGAGATGTTTGTTTTACCTTTCAAGCTAAAGATAGATATCTGGGCCTTCATGTTATCTGTGTACTCATGCAACTCAATGAATTTGTTCATATCGAGTATCCAAGCCTCTGCATGTTTCGACTTCTTCACATATCCATCAAACATAGTTGGTTTTTTTTTCTTGAATTAATTTAGAAAGCAGCCCATATCATTCCTCCTGTACAAATGATAGCAGTGAAAATCATGATGTTTATCGGAATCAGAATTAGAACAATACCTGTACTCATCAGCCCTCATTTTCGGAGTGTCCAACAACCTACCATCTCTCACCATGTCAGATCTATCCGACCTATGTCTACCAAGCGATCTACTTCCATATGCTTGATCAGTCCCATCTTCATGTGCGTCGCTGACCAAAGAAGCCCTTGTCACTGCAAGTCTGAAAAACTGTGAAGAATTATAACATTAACCTTCTCTTTCTTCTCTTGTGCATGTATGATCTGGTCATTATCTACCTTACAAGTCCTTATCTCTTCATTCCAACTCCTTAGTGTATTAAAAAAATTAGAAGTATGCCCCACACCATGCTCCTCATATCATGCATAGGGAGATTCTATGTAGTCGACCACCTTGGTAGCCATTTGATCTCTTTCTTCCTGCAATGCATAATATGTCAGATAAACCAAATCTCAATAAATTGACATACCTTAGTATAGCTTTGGGAGGATACCTTATTTGCAAGATCACCAAATTAGCATGATATATGTATAACATAATCATAACAATGTATAGACACGCACAAATAAATGAATCAACACATAAACATCACTCTAACTAGGATCCAATCATCAATGCAAGGCCATATCAACAATGCATGCTATGATCTCATGCATGACACCAAACATTACCCCATTGTACACATTGCTATACGCAACTAACAATATGCATAAGCAATTCCTAACCAACTATAAATACACATAACCTCATATCGTCAAAAATAATCTATCAGTTCTTGTAATCAACCTACAATACTGATGCATGTAATCAAAATATTCAAAATGTAACCTAACATACAAGGATATAATTAGGGGACATAAAATCAACATGTAAGTCACAAATAACCATATACAGTTAGTCACATACTCATGTTGAATACTCTTCACCAAATCAACTTCAAATTCTCCATGATAACCATACTACAACCCTAATCCATCATCAAGCAAATGCAACAAGTATATAAGTTTAAGAGACACACATGAAACTAACATGCATGCATGACCAAACACATTCAACCCATTCGGTTCAAGAGATGAACTTGGCTATAATACCACCTGTAACACCCTCCGCCAACATCCACCCAAGTTACCATTCCAATTGGGGTAAACGTGAGACAAGAGGCTACTATGATCATATTCGACCTCATAGGTGACCTTAAGGAAGTGGAATCGACGGAACATCATATACAACCATCCTACATCATCAATAAAAATATCATGAGACAAGTCGACCATTTAGAAAACTTGTCCCTGGGTCCCACTATTGTTCTAGACAATTTAAGGCTCGGTCACTCTCATGTTATGGGCAAGGGAGTGACCAAAGACCTAAATTTTCTCTCATACGCCTGCCTACCAGGGAATGTGATCCAAAATTTCTAGTTCTATTCCAGTGACTCTGGAGTTTGAGACACTTTTTTAGGATGAGAGTCGAGGCCATTGCCCATAATGGAATGAAAGCTCAAAATTAAGTAAAATACAGGTAAATAATGATGGAAAAGTAAGATGTTGATGAAGGCTTTAACCAAACACCTACTAGCCATGACAAGCATTTCATCAAACATATCATCGACATGTAACCTACATGTGTAAATAATAGAGTTAAGGGTAGGGATCTCTCATTTATCTGAGAATCACCACGAACCATTGTTTCCTCATGTCATTTTCTACCTTATCACTTATTAGGTCATATATACAACATCCATTCAAATACAAGTAAAAACATGTTGAGATCCAAACATAGCTACTGCCATAAAATGAAAATATAACCAACATAATAGGAATAGAATTACAATAAAAATATAAGCCATCAAAATCCATATATGCACCATTACATTTACACATGAAAAGTAATGGAATGAATTTCTCCTTAATCAATGCAATGAACCGACTTTAGATGGGCCTACCACATTCCACCTGACCATAGATTGGCTAAGAGAAGTTTCTCTTTAGCTAATTGCCCCTGTTCCATATTCCAAGCATGAATGTGGGACTCATAGAACACATCATGAACACCAATAAATGTGGATGCCACTATAGTTCTCCGCCTACACCGTGAGGAATTTGAGTGCCTCCTAGCCTTTGAGGTTTTACCATGTATCTGCAGTCTTATCTATAGACCACTAGACCCTACATCGAGACATACTCTCTAGGATTTACCATGCATTACATCCCAAAATCACTAGTCCCAATGGAGAGAAAATCTACCTCTTATCTTTACTGTATATCTCGCCATTCATCGAGGAAGATTCCTAGGCCCACTGAGGCACACAATCTGGCTTTATAGCAACCCACATTCTAGTTCAGGGGTTACCAGGCCAGTGGCTTCATGCATCCTTAGTCTGGTTCACGGAGCACTACTACCATGTGTTTAGCAATTCGAAGAAACACCCCACTCAGCTTTGAATCCAATCCAGTCGTCTCACGTAAATCACATGAGAGAACTCGTCTCATCAAATCTATCAAGAAATGACAAGGCTAGGTTTAGAATACTATAACTGGCATGGTAGAAAAAAACACATTCAATCCCATGCATGCCAAATCTATTAAAGAAAATTCACATGCAAGTTGATACTTGCAATGAAGCTCGGAGTAGTTGCCTGATCCTGCCTTTCCCTCCTTGATCTTTTCTTCCTCTTGCCTTCTCTACCTTTCTTGATCAAACACCAAATTGGTCTTCGAAAAATGTAAGTGTCCAAGAGTATGAGAGAGATAGAGAGAAATGAGATACCTCTAAAGTTAAACTAACAAAATCTTACCAACTGATCCTTAGAAACATTTTTTTGGATGAGGCCTCTATTTTCTTCATTTTTCCATTATTTTCCTTCAATTTCCTCCTCACATGCAACTTGTGACCTTTCACCTCCTTTTTGTCCTACTTTCCATTATTTTTATAAATAAATGTGTCAAAAAATTTTCTTTTCTTTTCCAAAGCCTTAGCCATTGCCTTTTCCAATTTTCTTAGCCATAAATAGCCATATGAACATTGCCTAATGTCTTTCCCATGTTCAGCTTGGAATAAGTGTCTCATCCATCCGTGGTTATTGTTTTTAAGTTTTATTACATGGAATTTTCACTAGGGATGTTACAAGGAGCCTAATCCTTTGTCTAGAAGAATAAATCGGGTGGTAGAGTTGAACAAAAGAAGAGTATAGGTAACTCAAAAATTGATCAATTATCAAGAAAATATGACTTTTTTTTTATTGGAAAGAAAAACATAGACTATGTCAGACTAGAGACCTTTTCTAAGGTGGGATCTCAAAAGTGAGGACAAGGGTAAACACAACAAGTTCGACCCCTTATGGTTTGGGCCTTTAGAAGTAGCAAAAATATTAGATAACACCACTTTCATTCTAGAGAATCTTGATGGTGAATTTCTACAAATGGGTAGATCTGAAGCATTACTTTGAGCATTTAGCATTATTTACTTTCTCATTGTAAATATCAGTTTGCCCACTGTAAGTATTTTGTGTCCCTATTCATTACATTGTCGGTTCTACAATATGACTCCATGCTTGAGTTGAAGGCACTAATCTATGGTTATTATTGTTTTGCTCCAAAACATTATCCCGATGTGGAGCCAACTTTAGAGTTAGTTCCTTTTTATTCTAAAAAAAAACCAATATATATATATATATCTATATATGAGACAATAAAAAAAGAAGAAAATGAATAAGGTTGTGTTGTAGGCTTAAAGTTTCATGATACTAAAAAATAAAATACTTCAAAGTGGGCCAGCCATAATAGATACCAAGTGGAGAAAGAGTTAAAGGGCCTACAATTCTTATGGAACATTGTCGTCCTATAAATGTGGGCCACATGTAAATCAAACTCAACATCACAACATTCCTGAAGTTTATATGATAGGGTGCCCCAGAGCATGGTTTTGAAAAACCAATCGTTGAGGTGACGGCACCCTAGGTGGCAAGTGTTTTCATCCCTGTGTGTCGTCGGGGTTGATCACAAGTGAGTGTGTTATCACATCAACACTCTTCACTCCACCTCACTCACCAAACTTCAGCATCACTTACCACGTTGGTTGCCACATCATCCTTCCATACTCTTTTGCCTCCATTACCTTAATTATAATTTTTTTTCCATTTTGTTTACGAAAAGCCTTATTTCACTCATATATTTTATTTTATCTATAATTTTCACTCTATCTTCCTCTTCTGAGGAAAATAGACTTCGTCCCCAAGTTTCTTTTGAATTACCAGGTATTTAACTCCCTTAGCGAGTTTGGGTTTTCAAATGAAAATTTGAAAATGGCCAACAAAGTCACTTTATCTTGTTTTTCCACCCATATACCCTTAATGGACATGGAGCATGATATTTTGGACCCAATGTGTTTGTTAAATTAGTTTCTTAAAACATCCTAGGTAGTGAGGTTGAGTAACAAATTTCTTTAAGAATTCTCAAATCAAGCTTATCCATGACAATCATCTCTCAAACTCATTTTTTCCTAGAATTCATTAGTTAGTTAACTTCATTCTTTTACCTACAAAGATTAAATGTGATGAATTCACTTGCTGAAAACATTTTGCATGTGTCTTCCTTGTTAATTCGACAAGAAATGGATTTTCCTCAGTCTGATAATTACATTGCATTTTTCAATGAAACCCTTCTGCCTGTCTACCAAAGTCTGTCAACATAGGATATAATTAAATTGTTTAGATTGTTTTCCTCCAAATGTAGTTCTTCAATCATAGTTAATAGAATTTCTCACAGTTTGTTTTTCAAAAAGTGTGAGGTCAATTTTTCTATAATTATGTGAATTTTTGGAAGAGATAAGACCTTCGTAGTTGATTGTCCAGCTTTAGGGCTTCTTAATTTGGTGATGTAACCTGGCATTGTGTTGGATATTCACAATTTCTAGGAAAATTCCAGTAATCCACAACTTCTCAATTTCAGTATTTTCTTGGTTGTTTAGGCTCCCCTCCTTAATGGTATACCTTTTCCTGTATGTTCATGTTTACCAGTTTATGTATTTGTATTTGAATGTTATGGATATAAATAAGCAAACGAAAGAAGTGATAGATTAGATTGATATAGTTAGGTGCAAACAAAATAATGAAGGCTTCTCTTATTAAATTTCCTCTTTCATGCCAATTGTATATAGAATTACCAATAATGTTTCTCCTCCAAGTTTTTTCCAAAGGCTTAATCTCTTTTACAATTGAGGAAAAAAATGAAAGTCGGAGATTGGTTATTGTTTAATGAATATTCATAAATCAGATTATATGCAACACAAATCCCACCATACACATTACCTTATTTTGTACCCATGATAGTATTTTCATTTGATTTTATGAGACAACATTGGAATGTCAATCAGGTACATTTTTTCATAGTCAGGAAAGGATTTTTGGTTAAACTACTGAGGAGTATTGGCCTTTTTATTGTAAATAATGTAAAAGATGTAGAAGAGAATGACAACAAGATACAAGAAATGAACTTTGAACAAGGGAAGAAGTGGCACTATGACACAAACCAGGTCATTTAAAAAATGAGGATAGACATATCTTATGACCCTTATAGTCATTAACCAAAGCTAGAACTTGAGAAGTTATCTAATTATGGTATAGTATAGATAGAAGAAGGCATGGAAGTAGAAACCCATCTCCCTACTCAAAAGGTAATAAAAATAATTTTTTTTGATGTTATATATCCCGATGGAGAAAATTATTAGGGAATTGAGAAAGAAATAAAAAAAGGAGGTGAGACAAAGTTTGAACAATTCATAGAAATACCTTCAAGTGAGGTTGTTTTTAAGTTGCAACTAGGAAGGATGAAGCGTGAACCATCATTTTTAATTACAAATGAAGAAGAACACTTTTACTTGAATGTCTTAAGAGATACTTATCAAAAAATTTAAGAGAGGAACATAAAAAAAAAAAAAAAAAACTAAAAGCTATGGCTGAATTGGAAGCTCAATCTATTTATCATTATCAAACCAGACTGCTTTCTACTATGGATTTGGAAAGAACCTAGTTGATATTTTCTTTCACTCACCCTGTGGCCTAATCAATTTCCTCTGCTGTAGATTTTAGAACAACTAATATATCTGTGAAGACTAAAGAAATTCCATTTCTAGATAAAATAAACCCACACAGACAAGTAAGGGAGTTAATATATAATGATCTTAGGAAACCATCACTGAAAACAATCAATACAAATGCTTGATTGGGAAAGGTGATTAATCAAATAAAGATGGAGAGTGCCATTTATTGATCTTGTCGTAACAAAATTAAGAGTTTAAGAATTTTATAGTCAAGCTTGGGGTGAATCTAGATGATACAGTAGTTTTTCAATCCTTGATTCCAAGTGCAAAATGTGAGATGCATCCAGTAAGGAACAAATTGAAGGTTCCTGCCACATGACATGTTCAAGCTCCAGAGTCAGCCAGATTGAAAAATAAAAATAAATCATGACCCATGAATTACATGAAATGAATAATGAAGTGGAATCCCTTAAGGAACTTAATGTAGATTTGCAATAAAGCATAAATAAACATGTCTAAAAAATTGTATTGCATCCAGATTTAGAGGACCCAACTAAGAAGCTTATGAGAGTTATGATAGAGTTGAAGATCTCAGGGGATGAATTGAAAAAGATACAAAAAAATTTAGATGTTGCAAAGGAGAAACTAAAGCATAAGGTGAGACAACTAGACATGGACAAAGAGAAGGAAACTAAACATCATAATAAATACCAATCAACATGTGATGAAATAAAATATTTGAAAGAAAAGGTGAAGGTAAATATATCTCTAATTCACGTGAGAGAGATCATTTCGAATTATTTAATTCACGAAATTAAAGTAGTATGGGTTATATAGTGGTGATGGTTAAAGAAAAGGCAATCATTAGGGCCTCCCAAACTCTTATTTACACCAATAGGAGCCAATCACAAGAAACTGCACAAATGGCTAAAAAGATTATTAATTATCTAAATGCCAAATCTACTTAGTATTTATAGGCATTAAATATTGTAGATTGAACAATTTTTGTATTAGAGATAACAAAAATGGTGCATAATAACATATACAGGAAGCACACTAAAAGCAGGTTGTTAGAGGCCAAGTAGTCAGTCGCAATATTTTATTTCAGGTTCAATAATATATTTAGAGAAGGGTTACCTTATTGTTGGGATCAACAAGGGAAAATCCTTTCCTGGGAGCAATATGAAACATTGCTAGTGGATCCAAAGACTAAAATCAATTCCTCCCATGAGAAAATAACAATTTTGAAAGGAGCCATAATTGCAAACTCTTTGTAGAGGTATTTTTGGTTGCTATGGTTAGTCAAGAATTTATTCATTGAAAAAGCTACATACAACAAAGTAACCAACTTAAGAATGTCCTACAATAAGATTATGTACTGCCTAGTTGTTGACTTGAACTTGTGGAAGAAGTGTCAACATCTAATTTCACCAGTGAAGGTTTGAGTTGTGGAACCTGGAGTTAAAAAAAGCGAGCCTGAAGCTACACAAGAGTGTTAAGTTCTCAAGTAATTATTTTAAATAGTTCCAAATATCTGCAAATTTTCTTATTCTGTAATTTTAAGTGTTTGAAGTAGTTTAATCTTTAATGTTTTATGAGGACCAAATAGTTAGAAAGTAGTTGTAACAACTGACTACTTTGATAATTGATTTCATGTAATAGTTTCTTTAAAATAACATCAAGGGACCAATTTTTGGGTTCCAATTTTTTCCTCAAAGACAAAATTCATTGTGTAATGGACACAATTTTCTTGGAGAAAGTAATGAAATTTTAGGATGATTCCAATTGTTTGTTGACTACTACATGCTTCATCCCTCTTTTTGTAAGTCATTTATGTGTTTTTCTTCTTTGGAAATGTGTAATGAAGTTTTGGTTAATTTTAACTAAACAAATTTACCTACGCTTAAAATAGCAAATATTAGTTGTATATCTTTACCAAAAGTAAACTTAAACCACACTCCACTTTTTCCATCATTTCATGTCTATATAATTCCATAATTTCAACTAAGATTTTGTGTAAAAGATTTTGTTCTTTCAGTCTTATACATTCAATCTTCCTCATTCTCTCCCTAACCATACTACAACTTCAGTAAGTCACTTTCACAGATAGCGTGCCCATCCTGTGTGGGTTTGTCTTTTGTCCAAGAGTTATGGATACATTATAGTTTCAAGAAGTATCTCTAGGAAAACATGTATAAAATGATAAAGGAAACTCTTTTTACTTCTTCTACATAGATGTCCTAGGCACTGGGCTATTTTTAACCAATGGTTTTCCCAAGAATTATAACAGGAAGTCTTCAAATTCTACCTTATTTTCTTCACTACTTGTTCCATTTCCTGAAGGACATCATGGCCTAATACCAACTTGTCTTCCAACTGACTCCAACTTAAAGGACTGTGGCACCCCCTCGCATTTCAAATGGGCTCATTTTTATAGATTCTTGATCATTATTATTGTATGCAAATTTTTCTAAGCATAAATAATGTTCCCACTTTGTGGGTCGATCGATAACATACATCCTTAGCATGTCTTCTAAAATATAGTTTTTTCTTTCTATTTCACCCTATTTTTGGGTATGGTAGATGGTACTAAAGTTGAGTTATGTCCACATGCCCCCAAATAATGTCTTCCACATGTTAGAAGTAAACTTACCATCCTTATATAATATCACTACTTCCAATATTCCTTGTAATTGAAATATTTCTTTCAAGAATATGTTTTTAATTTGTGTTGTCCCAAAAGTAGATTGAATAGGTGTAAAATGTGATGGTTTACTTAATTTTTCACAATCACCATAACATATTCATTCTATCTTCTAATTCTTGGAATATTAGTAATGAAGTCTAAAGAAATAACATCCCGTGTCAATTCTAGAATGGGTAAAAGGTTTAACATTATAGCTTGGTGTTGGTTCTTTACCTTCACCTAGTGATACTCTAAACATTTACCCAAATACTCTGCCACCTCCTTATTCATGAGTAGCTAATAAATTTCCTTTCTCGCTATTGTTATCCTTTTTTGGTATCTAGGGTGTCCTAAAAAAGGCTTCCAATGATGTTCATTCAAAATAAGTTGTTTCAATGTAGCTTCATTTGGAACACAAGTTTAGTTCTAGAAATTTAACAATTTTTCTTGATTTTTTGCATAACCAGGTAATAATACTTGTTGTAATTATGTTGCAACTATAGATAAACTTCATCCTTTTGTTTTGAAATATTTATTTTTTCTACAAAATTTGTCTTGGCACTGCTAATAGAAATTCTAGTTAGTTGATTTTCACTTCTACTTAAGGTATGTGCGACTTTACTCTCTTTAGCTTGTATGTGCTTGATTTCAAATTCAAATTCACTTAATAATTCCATCTCGCTGGCGCCTTTGGCATTAAAATCAGATTTAGTGAAAATATATTTTAATCTTATGTGGTCAAAATAAGTGTAAACCTTTTCCCCAGTGAATAATGTCTTCACATATTTAATGCATGTATATCTATAGAAAGTTCGAAGTCATAAACATCATAGTTCATTTCACGAGGTTTCAATTATTAATTAATAATCAACTCCATAATTTTGCTATGTTAACACACCACCCAACCCCTTAAGGCATGCATTAATACAAGCCACAAAGTTCTTTTTTGGATCTACAATATTTGATATTAGTGTTGCTATTAGTAGATCTTTTAACTTATCAAAAATCTCTTGACACTTTCTTTTCCAGTTAAACTTCACTTCTTTCTTCTACAAGGAAGTGATGTGATAGGCTATTTTGGAAAAGCCCTCAATGAATCTTCTATAATACCCATTAATTCCCAAGAAGGACTTAGTATATGGTACATCCTTAGGTACTGTCCAATTGATAATGGCCTTTGTCTTTAAAGGATCAACAAGTATGCCATTTTTAGAGAAAACATGCACACATTATTAATTTTTTCTTTTTTTTTATTATCAAAATGACACTTGTTGAACTTTGTGTACAAGCAGTGTTGTCTTAACGTATTCAACAATATTCTTAAATGTTCTTCATGTTCCTATTTATTTTTCGAATCTAACAAAATATCATCTACGAAGACCAATAAAAAATTGTCAAGGTACTTACTGAACATGTTTTTCAATAAGCACATAAAGGTAGCAGGTGCATTAGTAAGTGAGAAATGTAGTAATACAAACTCATAGTGTCCATACCTAGTTCTAAATGTTTTTTTATGGATATCCTCATGTTTTATTCTCAATTGATGATAACCTAATCTAAGTTTAACATTAAGAGCATTGTTTCCCCTCTGACTTGATCAAACATATCAGTTATGCAGGGAAAATGATATTTGTTCTTAATGTTCAACTTATCTAACTTTCGATAATCTATGTGCATCCTAGAAGTTCCATATTTCTTCTTGATGAATAAACCTAAGGATCCCCAAGGGGAGACACTTGCTCTAATAGAGCCTTTATCTAATAATTCTTGTACTTGCATTTTCAATTCCATAAATTTCGGATTGATCATTCTATATGGTGCCTTTGACATCGAGGTACTTCCTAGTACCAAATAAGTTGTAAATTCTATGTCTATCCTTGGTGGTAATCCAATAACTTCTACTATTAAAAAATCCTTGAATTCTCTAATGACAAAAAAATCATCTATAAATTTATCTTTTGGTTTCTAAGTGTTTTCTTCAATCTAGACAACAAATAGTTTATAGGCTTTTTGGGCACTTCTTTTGAGCTATAAGGCTAAAATTTGTTGATGGAAATAGGCTTTGGTATGCCTTTATTAAAAATATATTTTTCTCCAAACAATCAATGCCTATGAACAAGTGATATGAACTTAAATGGAGTATGTTTAAACTTACTTCAATTTTACATTCATTTAGGTGTAGAGGAAACTATTTTCCCCAGCTTGCTGCTTTTCTCTTGGTGCCTACAGATAATTGGACTAACAATGAATTTTGAAAATTTTCAACATTTAATTTGCATTTTCCCACCACTTCTGAGCTAATGTAATTAAGAATAACTCCTGGATGTACTAATATAGATATGGCCTTATTTAATACAGTACCTTCAATTTTGATCATTATGGATTGATGCTCCGCTTTTCTTTCCTCTAGTGTAGCATTGATCATTGGTATATTTGTAATTGTGTCATTTATTGTACTTGAAGATGTAAAACTTGTAATTATTGAACAACTCTAGTATTTCGTGGAAAATTCCTCAATAGATGGGGTTCTCAACAGATGCTACATTTTAGAAGTTCTTGGTCTTTTCCACTGGTCACCCCTTTATTGTTAAGTCAATTTGTTTGGAACAAATTTTCAAGTGTGTATGTTGTTGATGGTTACTTTGGTTTAACCTTTTTCACCAATGGTATCTCCCAAATTTCTTCATAATAGAGGATTTTGGCTTCTTCACTCCACTTACAAATTTAAATTTGTCTTTATTAGGCTGAGATTTGGAATTTTAATTATTTTGTTTAAAATTTTTGATAACAATCCTTTATTTTCTTACAGCTTCATCCATGGTGTTTGGATTATGAAATTCAATCATCTCTTTATAAGACAATGTAACACAGTTCAAAAATCATTGTACTTTTTCTTTTTCCTACTTTTTGTAGGGAAAATATCTTAAGAGATTTGTAAACATTTCTACGAAATCGTCCATACTCAGTTGTCCCAACTTTAAATCATAAATTCTTTTGCATGATCATCATAATATCTTCTTATTAACCATTTTTCTTTGAACCATTTTTTAAATTATTCCTAGGAGACTGTTTTTCATCAATAATATGAAGTCTTATTTCTTCTTCCCACCATCAATACATCCTTTCCTTGTAGGTGATATGCTACCAATCTGGCTTTGAAATTGCTATCATAATTGTATACATGAAAATACATAGTAATATTTAACATCTAGGCTTCAACATCATCTTCTTTCTCTCCATTATAGGTATATGGTGTTATCGTTTTGAACTCTTCTTGGATTCATCTTCCTGGGTTTATTTGATTTTGGAGATGTTTGTTAGAATTGTCCTCACTTCAAGATTTTTTATTTTCATGGTCTAATTTATCAGTTTCATTTTCAACGTTTTTCCTTTTTAAGGGCTCATCCTTGCCCCTTCTAACTATATGCCTATAGTTTTGTGGCTTGACTTTTTAGTCAATTCTTTCATGTTATTTTGTTTCTCCTCGCTTGCTTTCAAAAAAAATTCATGGCCAACTTTCATGCTAGACAACTCAGGTCTCCTGTCTTAAATCTGTTACAACGTCTACAAACTAGGCCACTGTAAAATTATTTTGCTTTCAAAAAAAATTCATGGCCAACTTTCATGCTAGACAACTCAGGTCTCCTGTCTTAAATCTGTTACAACGTCTACAAACTAGGCCACTGTAAAATTATTTTCCCCTCACACATCAACCCAAACCTCTCCTCCTTCACCGAAATATTAGTTGGAGGTTTCTTCCATGTTTTTCTCTCTTTAATACGTACTCTTATATGCTATTTCACAAACCAAAACACAAATTAGTTTTTCTAAATCATAATAATTTATGTGATTCAGTTTTTGTTGTGGTTTCACCTTTATGCCTAATTTTTGAATCTATAGCTTTCATATCCCATGTTGCATTAGTAATTTCACACACAAAAAATAAAATCTTAATTTTATCATTATGTAATAAAGTAACAACTTTTTATTTCATTCTTTCTTGTAATAGGAATATGCCACAAAGGTTCTTCTTTATATTGCAATATTGTTGCTCTTTTTCCAAACAAATATTTTCATAAATATTCAGATTTTATGAGTCAACCTTTGTCTATATACTCGAGGGTTAAACTTCTTTCACTTTAGTACTTAGGCTAATGGTTTTATTTCAGCTCAATACATTAACCTACTATGAATTTGACCATTATTCGTAGCATTGTTTTCAAAAGGAATTAATTCTTTATCATTGAACCCTTTTAATTTTATTTTACTTATATTTTATATAGCAATATAGATTTATGCATCCAATTTATAACCTTATATATATATATGTATGTCACACTTTCAACCTAATTTCAATATGGTTTAATAATGTTATCACATAATAATCCACTCACCCAACTGGAAATACTATTATTTATCCGTAGTCATCAGCACATAGTATGCTCAGGTCTCAACTATAATTGTTTTCCTTAAACCCTGTAACATAATTTCAATGCTTAATCATATGGGATATAAAAATTTGGCTTCAATGTGGCTCTTGGCCCACACTATACACTTGGCACTTTATTGAAATGGCCATGTAATCGTGACTCAAGTGATCTCCATGGAATCTTGGGTGGAAACTCAAATTGACGGTTGAAAATTTGTCCCTTTGATAGTAGTGCGGCAAATGATTAGGGTTAAACAAAAAAATTAACCCTTTCCTGCCTATCTTGACTCTGCCTCATTTATAGTATTCTCTCCAATAGAGAGCCACTCTATTACTTCGCAAGGTGTCTTATTTTTCACATACGCATTCCTGGCCATATGGCCTCCATTACCCTTGTAAAACTTCAGATATGATGTTTTTAATCACTAGAGGGTTTTTGGGAGGATTTTTATCGCATATGTAACTAGAAGATTTTTATAAATTCTTTGCCAATCTTCTTATTTGCGTTCCCTTCCTGCAAGGATTCTAACATAAATGTTTATGCTCACAGGATTCCCTCGAGTTGGAACGATGTAATTTGGATTCCAAAACTAGGAGTTATATGGTGAACCCTTCTAAGTTTTTTTCCATTTCCTCAATATGGTCATTACCAAACACTTTTGTTCATTTCAATTATCCAATGAATATTTGTTTTCAATAGATGAGGGTATACACTATAAACCCATTACCTTGGTTCATATTTGCGATCAGAGTGTTCCTTCGAATTCCTTCGTACACTAGCCTAAAAAATTCTTGATAATAGCTTGTCCACTTGCAACCTTGTTATTTCTCTTATATAATTAAAATTGATCTCTGCTATTAGATTCGTTGGAATATGTTATGGTTTTATATCCAGCATCCATTCTCTTGTCTATTTTAGTAATATATATTTGTTTTCAATAGTGTGGTGGTTTAGTTTATTCCATTTTAAGATTCAGAGAATTCTCTTCCTCTATATTTTAAATTTTATTTATGGAAATTCCAGACCACAACTGGTAACAACTAAGGCTCAACAATATTTTTAGAATGGTTTCTTTTATTTTTTGAGGTTCAACCCTGATGGTTTTGTCATAACCTACAAATCGATTCTCATAGTTACTGTTTCTTTCATGAATTTGAGGTTTCACGTTTAAGCTTCTATTAACATATATCTATTTTTGTGCTCGTAGTGATGGATGAAGAGGGCATTGTAACTCCGTCTCTAAGATATATAATTTAATTTAATTTAATTTTTATTATTTTGTGTAATATTTCCTTATTTAGTTACACCCATATACACTCATGTATTAATAACATTCTTCACTTGATTCAATTATTAACTAGGCTTCATCTCATTATTATTTTACTACTACTTCCATTATTCTCTTTCGATTTCTGAATAATGTAAGCCTATCACGGTGTAGATTGTGTATAATCAATAACAAAATTTAGGGAAATTTTACGATGACATTACAATGACAGAAGAATTTTTTTATTTAATTTACAGGAATAACTTCTATATTCCATGTTTCCTCATGTGAATGGAATAATTCCATTTCCATTTTATCGATATTTTATTCAGGGTAATTGAATGTATTTTTATGTGGTTTAACTTAGTCAAACATATACTACAGTAATGTATTTTCATTTCTTTCGATCTATAGTATACTTTAAAAATGAAATATACTCATGTCGACGCATAGGAATTTAACTAGAGAATCTCATCTAAACCGCTACGTTTTTGTTCTATTATAAAAGCTTCCATCGATAACAGGAAGACATAGGTTTTATGATTTACATATTATATAGATATTATTGATTATGTTTCAATGAATATCTGATACTTAAAGTCTATTCTTTCACTGTTACAGAAATAATGTCTCTAACCAAATTCCTTTAATTTTCATACTTTCTCATAATTGAGAATGATAATATAATAAATCTAATATGTAGGCTTAGGTTTAGTTTTAAATTATTAGGTTTTTTGTTTTGTTTTATGCATTAGGTATTTATCTGGATTAGTCTTTAAGTTTCTCTTTCAATCTATCACTCAATTCTGTTATGAAGATGGATCCTCTTTGAGATTTGAAAAGTTGACAAGATTTTGGTAATGTTGTGGATTATCAGAATCACAAATTTAAAAATGAAAACGACATAAGCTTGAAATCTATCATCTTATCTCATTCTCTCATCTAAATTTACATGCATACTATGCCAAAGTAAGTTCAATCATAAGAAAATACTTTGAAAATTATTCTTTATATTAATACATATAGTATTTCGTATAGAGATATTCCCTTCTCTTATACATTCATGATCAGATACAAGAATTACAACAAAACATATCCCATCGAAGTTGTTTCTTAGAAAATTAGTTACACTATGCATGCAGAACTGTAACACATATAATTAATTATCAACATGCAATATCCAATTTGTTCTATCACTACACATCATTAGACAACCTCAGAATCAACAAATATAATATAAGAAGAATTTCATCTATTTGTGGTTACTATTTGGTGAATATTTGCGGCATGTTTCACCCAACCATGAACTATCTCCAAGAGTGCCCCCAAGATAAGACATTTTTTTCTTCAGGAATAAACAAACTTCTTAGGTTCCTTAGTGGTTTCTTTTTAATCTTCAGAGGTAGATATTTATTAGCATCCAACTACCTCTTTTTTAATCTTCAGAGTAGATATTTATTAGCATCACTACCACCGGCCATTTTGGCTATGACTTTTTATTTTTAAATTTAAGAAAGTATTTATTTCCTTTTCTTTAAAACATGTATTTGTTCTCACACTCTGCTTTGTTAGGATTTTCACCCAGCTTAACATTTCTCTCCATCTAATTAATTAACGTAATATTTCTCAACCATTATGTTAATATATTTAACAATCTTCTAATAGGGTTTTTTAGGAGACTTTTTGCGAAGTTCCTTTATGTGGACTTCGACCACTAATAACTTTTCATAAGTTTGAAAGAAACTTATAACACTTTAGATCTCTTTCCTGAATATTTCCAAACAATTCAATTATTAATTCAATAAATAAAACATAATTATTTCCATCCTTGCTTCCTTAGCCATTAAGTCCAACAATAATTGTAAGTCTAAAAATAGGGATGTATGAACAAGTGAAACATATTGGTGGTACACTAGATAAGTTTCTTGCATTGATGTTAATGTGAGGAATTGTTGTCGTAAGAGGTAGAGATGATGGTTTACATAGGTGTTGGAATATTTGGCCTTTTTCCCTAGGCAATTTGTTATGTGTATTGTAGTGTTCATATTTGAATGTTGATGGGTTGACGTCTACCATTGTGGAGTATAAGGCCGAGTTCACTTTTTGCCTAATTATTTTGGTCTTTCTAATTTTAATTAGTGTTTAGGGTAGTTTTAGAGTCCTAGAGTCATTGTTTTTGGGTCTAGAAGACTAAAGGAATCTTTTGTTGCAAGGTGACAGTTTTTTATTTCTTTTCCTCCGGTTTGAGGTTTTGAGCTTTTTCCTTTAGTTTGGTTTTGGGGTCTCTAAGTCTTGGTATTTGGGTCTTATATATCATTTGTAGGTCATGTTGTAAGGCAAGAGTGTTTTAATTATTCGCATGTGGTCTTTTGTGGTTCTCAACTTTTGGATGTTTTCCAATTCTAGACAATGATCTATTATATGGTTGGAGGCATTTGGAAGCTGGCGTGCATCTACAACAAGTCTAGAAAAGTTCTAGTGGTTTTTCTTAATGGGTTTTTTTCACCATTTTACTAATTAGGGATCATGGGTATACGCAAGTACTTCTGTGTTTAATGGTTTTGGAGCTTGATTCTCATTCAAGCGTATTAGGACTATCCTTCTCTTGAAAGATTCCATGTCAATTATGGATTTTGTGTCTTAAGTTATGTGGATGACTGCGTGGGGTGGTGTCCTGGTTTTGTTGTTGGTGAGTCTGGTATATTTTCTTATTTCTTTGCACGATGATGAATTAATAAAAATTATGTAAGGTCTTCTGCTAGGGTTCTATCCATATTGTTTAGGTAGAGAATGAGATGCATATGTGAGGCAGGAGTTAGTTCTCCTTAGGTCGATGAGGAGAAAGATTATTTTCTCATGGCTCGGTTGCCATCTATTTTAATGCAGTTCCACTAGAGACAAGGAAGTAAGTTCAAAGGATAGAGATTGAAGTAGGGATTCAATGTCAATATCATTTGGACTCAGAGATCATGGATTACTTATTGGCATTGATTCCTAACCTTCGTCACAACATGGGTAGGAAGAAGAACTACTTGAGCTCAGTGGCTTTGCTTTAGTATATAAAGACCCTCTTAGTTTTGGTCGTGAAAAGCAAGAAAGTAGAAAGATACAATGCATTCTCCTCCTTGGAAGACATTAAAAGGATACTTAGGAGCCATGATTATGCTTGGAAAATATTTATTCTTGCCTCACACGTGTGGAAGGCTAAATCGCATGTGAACTAGACAATGGAGATCTAATGCATCCTCTATGTTTTAGTGCGAGATTTCCGATAACAATATCCTCCTCAAATAATGACCAATGATCGAGTAGGATGGTATGTCAGTGGAAAATATTTTGGTTTGATATTTAGGCCATGATGGTATGACCTTAAATGGTTTATTTTTTTCTCATTTGGGTTTCTTTTTTAATTGTGGCTCTCAATATCATTGTTTTGTTATGGTTGGTCCTAACATATGTCTATGGGTCTATCTATTGAGGGGATTTTTTTTTGCTTATGTTTTATCTTGGTGCCTTTCTTGGTGTGTTCATAGGCATGCTTGGTTGATCATGTTTTAGAAGGAATTTCATTTTATGGGTGATAAATGCCTATTTTGTCATCATGGGCATCTGTATTTTTCCAATTGTAAGTTGTCGGCTTTGTTATCATATGGATATTTTGTTTGCCTTAATTACATGGTAATGTAGTGGATTATGGGCAAAATCTTGTGGTTAGCCTAATCACTTAGTTTTTTTAGCTCCTTTGTAGTGGGTTGCTTATGAAGGCTTCAGTGTCTGGATTTTTCCTATAAATGTTGCACAAGAAGAAACAAATTGTTATGGGATTCGTATAGAAAATCTATATATGCAAATTTTTTGAGTAATACAAACGTATCAAATTTTACCAAAAAAAAAAAAAAGAAAAAGAAGGAAATACATAGTATTATATAATATTACGTTTAATATCATATGACATTATGTAATACTAAGAATTAATAACCATAGAAATAGGAAGTAAAGCGTCTATGGAATTTTAAAAAAAGTTGGACGTAGAAATCCATCAACGTCTCAAAATCAATTAAAAACCCATATATCGAAAACTATTGGAATCTCACTAAATTAAAAGGGAAAAGGCATGCGTAAGGTTGTAACTATATTTTATATTATTTTGGCATTAATATTTCCCATAATTTATCAAATAGGTGAAATGACCTTTTTAATTGCATTTTTTCTACTTAATTTTAAACAAAAAATGATATAGATTTTTAAAAACTTGATTCTAGGTTGTTTAATCATTCATGTGCCTTGGGGTTTTTCAGGGTGTTGAATCTATTTATGCATTCAAAAATATATTTTAATGAAAAAAAATATTACGTGAATTTATATAACTTCATTCTCGTGAAAAAGGTTATTTCATCAACAATTTAAACTATGCCTTAATATTTTTCTTTCTTTACTAAAATATATGCATTGATTTCAATTTAAATGTGGATTTCTAATCCTATTTGATTTATTGTATTTAATGCATTCATTTAATTTCAGAAGTTGATTTCTAATCCTATTTGATTGATTATACTTGATGATTGATTTTAGTGTAAACATAAATTTCTAATAGTATTTGATTGTTTGCACTAGATGCATTGATTTTAGTTCTAATGCCAATTTTAGATTAGATGTAATTGAATGAATAATGTGTCTCTCTTTAAAAGTAATTATATTAATAATGTTAATTAATTTAATGAAGACATAAAATACTTATTAACAAGGTACACTACTTTTTATGTTTCAGTAATCATGAGTCGAGACCCATATAAAATAGAAATCAACAAAAAGGAGCAAGTCAATGGAGAAACGCAAAAGAAATGGCAACTAAGGATGGAATGCCTTATATGTAGATGTTATTTTTTATCTAATGTAAATACATTTATGATGTGCATTATTCTCAAATTAAATAAATCAATATCATGGATTTATTTCAATATATGCACAAAGTTATTATTGATGTTCAGTATTGAGTCTAGACCCATGTTAAATAGAAATGAAAAACAGTGTCCCTAGATCCCCCATAATCATCATCCTAGAATATTGCACATTGAAAATTTCATGACAAGATTTAATGATTAGCTGAGGTTCAAATATGAAATTTATGTGAATATTCATATACTCGAATTCAAGAGTTTAATATAAATACAAATTGATAGTGCATGAAGCATAGAAAATAATAAACTAATGACATGAATCTTAGACATATTTAACATATTTAAGATGATTAGATTAATCACATGTTAGAAACAATTTTTGTGGGTGCACATCACTTGAACCAACCTAAATATCTTAGCTCTGAATCTATAAAGTGCCAATATGGATCAAATATATTGAAGTGCAAACATTTCCTCAATTTTTGCACTCAAGAGGTGGTTTTCACCTCAAGAGAATTGATCCCTTGTGGAGCTTGATAGTTCTAGATTTAAGATAGACCTAGGCTGGTATAAATTAAATGGTTAGTAAATGCTAAGATTAAACTCGTGATGCATATCGCATTACTTAGTTTCAAGAAAAGTAATAAAACTAAACTAAATTATAACTATATAAGAAAAATGTATCATGACTCTTAGCCATGGAGACTCACAATTAATTTATTATGGATATTATTTTATCATAAAGATTCTTCACTTGTAAATAGGCTTAGTAACAAAACCATGGCTTACTTAACATAATATCACAAAAAATATTTTAGCTCATGTTCAAATGACATTATTTTAATTAATCAATTTAATTATAAGGACAAAAGTACTATTCAAAACATTTTATAATAATTTGTGGAACCAAAATTCTTAGCATCCATCCAATTATACCAATATGCATTTTTTTCTTAATAGACCTTCCAAAATTTTAGTTTAATTATCTATAATTATTATGTTGATGATAGATATCTAACTTTCATGGAATATTTTAAAATACTCTTAGTAGTATTTTCAAACCAAGGTGAAATTTATCTCCAAAGTAATTATGTTGTGTTTCCATTTAATTAAACTCATTGTGTCTTGAGATGCTTTCATCCCACTATGGGGTAGATGTGATGGGTAAATGTTTAGCATTTAACATTTAACAAATTTAATAGGGGTAGATGTGCGTAAACATTTAAATTTCTTCTCGAATAATAATAAAAAGATATAGTTATAGTCAATTAGTTATATTTTGATTTTGTTATTAACTTATGAATAGGCTTTGTGTACCATATACCATGGGCCAATACCAAGGCTTATCAATACCACATACCCAAAAACCATAACTTATTTCACAATCAAAATATTTTATAATAATATGACATGATTGTTAACCGTGG
Source organism: Pinus taeda (assembly GCA_000404065.3). Taxonomy (NCBI): domain Eukaryota; kingdom Viridiplantae; phylum Streptophyta; class Pinopsida; order Pinales; family Pinaceae; genus Pinus; species Pinus taeda. Next base: position 173,626 of record APFE030235694.1, read on the forward strand.
ATATTCATCCCATTCTGTCGTAGATATTATTAACATGTAAATAGACTTTGTTACAATATTGTGGGTCATTATCATGGATTATCAACACCAAATGCCCAAAAATCATAACTTGTTTCACAATCAGTACATTTTATAAATATTTTATTTTAATTTAATTTGATAATTTTTTTCAATTAAATCTAAAAGGTAAAGATTATCATTAATTTTGAGATATATCTAACCCTCTGTCCTTGGGACTACTAAAATGATTCCCATAGAAATTAAATCAAGGTCATAATAAAATAAAAAATGAGAATACTTTTATATATAAAGATGAGAAATATATATAATATGAATAATATTACTAAGAACGGGCATATCTCCATATTAAATAAGGATATAAGACTTAAGTGATGAGAGTAAACAAAAATGACTAACAATAATAGAGGAAATATACTCATGATTGATTAAATTGCTTATTATTGTGTTTTCTTTGACATGATTGACCCAAAATATAGTTTCAGTATTTTACAACTAGTTGAGTTTTTTTGAATTTACATAGTTTCTTAAACACAATGGTGTGGAATCAAATTTAAGAGAGAGAGAGAGATGTGGGAGAGAGGAATGAAGACAAAGAGGAGGGGAGAGTGAGAAGGAGAGAGGGAGAGAGAGATGGAAGTGGATTTGGAGGGGCAGATAGAGGGAGGAAATAACAAAGACATATAGGATAGAGGTGGATAAAGAGAGGGAGTGACAAGGGAGAGATGTGGACAGAGTGAGGGAGAGAGGAGGGAAGAGAGAGAAGAGGAGAGGAGAGGAGAGATTTAAGGAGAGAAGAGGAAGAGAGAGAGAGATAGAGACATAGATTGGGGAAGAGAGGGAAGGACAGAGATACCGACAAAGTTAGAGGGAAGAGAGAAGGATGGGAGATGAGACAAAGGGAGGTGGGATAAAATGACAAAGAGATGAAGCAAGAGATAGAGGACTCAATAGAGAGAAGGAGAGAAAGACGGAGGGAGAGAGGGAGATGGAGTTGGAGGCAGGGAGAGAGGGAAGGAAGAAGAAAGACAAAGAGTGAGAAAGGTGGAGAGAGAGAGGGAGTGATAAGTGAGAGATGGAGAGAAAGTGAGTGAGGGAGGAGAGTTGAAGGGAAGAGGGAGAAGAGGGCGAGAGGGAGAGCAGGGTGAGAGGGAGAGTAGTGTGCATGTGTGCGAGAGAGAGAGAGAGAGAGAGAGAGAGAGAAACAAATAGATGTGGAGATAGAGTGTATATGTTTGGGGGTGAGATAGAGACAGTGAATACGAAAAAGATACACACAGACACACACACATATATTTAACAAGCCTCGATCAATCTTAACCTCAGATCTATGAAGTGTGAAGAGTGATCATATCTATAGAGCTGAAAACCTTGTCTCATGTTTTGCACTCATAAAATAAGTTTGCACCTCGAGAGATTTGATCCCTCTCGGCATTCGGTAGATCCTAGGTTAAGACGGATCATGGTTAATTAAATAAAATATCACATAAACAAGTGTAATACAAAAAAACTTTTGTTTTTTTGGGAATATGGTATTGATAGACCATGGTACTAAAATATAAAATGGTAACAAAATCTATTTACAATCTTCTTTTATATATATATACTTATATTATATATATATATTATATTATATAATATATATATATATATAAATTTAAAAAAAATTAATTTAAATTGATATCTTTAAGTTTTCTATTAATTTGGCTTGTTAAATTGAAATTGTTTTCTATTTTGTGGGGTAGAATAGTTATAAAAATATTTTCTGTGGTTTCATCTTATAGTTACTAGAAAAGGTTATTTTAGAAAATAAATAATCATTGAGTGGAGAGGTTGATTACATAGTGGACTGTGAAAAATTATTTTCTGAATAAAGAAGCAATGTTAGCTATATTAAAAAAAGGAAAAAAATGTGAAAAATTGTTTTCTGAATAAAGAAGCAATGTTAGCTATATTAAAAAAAGGAAAAAGATATGCTACCGATATTTAATTAGTTGTTGATATGACCTAAGATAATTTCATCTTTTCAACTAATATCAACTTCATATATATCTATATAAAGAAAATGTTAAAAGAAAATATTTTAATTTTATATATAATAAAATATCCAATGTAAATTATGAATATAATTTTAATATGAATTATATGACATGTAATTAAAAATATATTAATAATAAAAAAACCAGTTTAACTTGGGCTAATAAAACGAATCAACTCACATGTTACATAATCTCTATAACATTAAAAAATACAATTTAAACAATCAAAAATTACAAATAATTTTTTACACTCTAAAATAAGTTTACACTTAATTTTTCTAAACTCAACTTAAATGATTGATTAAGATGAATCTATACTAATTTATATGTTAGTTTATTTTCTAAATAATAATTTAATTTTCTAAGAAATAAAAAATAACTTAATTTTAAAGGATAAAACTTAATATTACTAAGGCTTACCTTGAAATTTTTAATGACCCTCACTGACATCACAATCTACAGTGGAGATAGTACGTTGTAGGACAATTCCACTTGCAACAATGTCACCAGTATCACAATGTGCGTGCCAACTTGAGTGCCGTCTCCATCATCTAAGATCATAGCATTATTCTCCAAAGAAGTATAGTCTATAGAGCTTCCATCCCTATGCTCACCGGTGACTTAAATAAAAAGTGCTTTTGTTCCAGTAGAGGTTCAATGCAATCCTGTAAGGATCGCAGATTCTAAAATATTTTGAAAATTGAATGGAAAATTTTATTAGATTTGGAAATATTTTAGGAATTATAATATTTGAAAATATGAATTATGAAAGACAAACAAGGTAGATTCAAATTTCTGGAAAAGAGTTGAGGATAAAATTTATTTATGAGGAATTAAAAAAACTGTTAAAAGTCCAAGTTCTACTTAATACAATTCTAGTTATAACATCTAGATTCTTTCATCCAAAATACTGGAAACTCCCCTCCAAATAAAGTAAAACTAGATGAGAATGAGAAAAGTAGGCAGTTTGAATGACATGCAAATTCTCCAATATTTTAAATCTAATGAGGCTGCACAATGTCAACTCTTTGAGTTTACTCATGTTCGTTAGATTAAATTTCCTGAATATTCCAGAATTGCGATCTGCATACAGCTAGGTCAAGGGAATAAGCTAGTGTTGTTGTGAGTTAAACTAGTTCGAAAGTCATGGTTATCTTTTACATTGTAACGGCATCGGAGAGGAGCTACATCCGAAGTCTCTATCCGTCATTGATCAGTAAGCTTCCCCTTGACAGTCATTTATGAATTCTGAGATCAGTAGAGCAATGGACAATCACGTCACAAGGTTGGGTAGGGCTGTTTAAATTAGGGAAGCAATATTTATTTACTAGTTTATATGATATTTAATGTGCTTTAGCTGTATATGCTTACAGTTAGATTTAAATCAGTATAAATTTAAAGGTAGATATATATAGCTAAACGCAATTAAATATACTGGTAAATAAGTTTTGCCTATAAATTCAACTGAGTTAAATTGTCTCCTCATTCTGCACGCACATCTCATTAAAGTCTTGGTTGCTGATGCTTTCCCACTGTGTTTGTCACGAGATAAAGATACGATTTGGTAGTTAGTTTTGTTTTCGCTATGCGAATATTTTTTTTGAAGATCGGAGAAAGAATTATGCGACATTCGGAGCCCTAAGTATTTTATGAGTGAAGATTGAGAGAGTTCGTGGGTTTAGTGGTATTGGGAGTTGGTTTGACTTCTGCTTATATGTAAAAACCTATTATCATTCGTTGATCAAGTCCCTGTTCACTTGCCTCTTTGCGCGTGGAACTGAACAGTTTGTCTCTCCAATTGTACGTCCAACGCACATTGCCGCTGCCCTACCCGCTTCAAGGTCATGTTAGAGTAGGTATACGAATTACAGGGAATATGCCCAATTTGATTTGTCCATTTGTTTAGTGAGGCGAGCATAGTAACTGAAGTTCATCAGGGTACCAGTGTGACGTTGCCCGACATTTTTGGTTTATGTCCATTTCGGTTGAGTTCAATTGGATTTGTTCATTGTTACGTTAGAATAACCCTAACTGTCGTCTTCTACCTTTGCCAGGTGGATGGAGGGCAGGGTAGATCAATTAAGTTCTGTACTGCATCACGATTAGTCCATTTGCATGTTAAACGGATTGTGTGGTCTCTCTACTACCTCTTTGTAGGTTATGAGAGCGTACACTCGAGTGAATCAGGTTGACATGATCATCGTCATTGGTGATGTAACGATGTATGATTTCTACTACATTCGGTAGGTTGAGTGAGCGTAAATTAATTGGGTTGGCTATGGTCATTGTCGAAACTAATGTAGCTAGGGTGTCGCTGGGCTATTCTACTACATTGTGTAGATAATGTGATGGTAGGTGGTATAGAGTGAGTATAGTCATAGTTGAAGGGTGAGTATAGTTACAGGGAAAAGGAATGTTGAAGTTAAGTTTTCTCAGGTAAGAAGATTTACAAAGGTGATAAAATAGGAAATGTATTTAGCTGTTACAGTTTAGTTTTTTCTTAATAATATTTTCTTAAAAATGATTTTTGTAAGAATTTTGCGAAAAGATTAGATTGTTACAGTTTAGTTTTTAGAATATTATTCTAAAAATTAATTTTTATAAGGATTTTGGGGAAATGTCCAGAATTTGATCATTTATTCCTAGATTAGATTATTATAGTAATGTGACCTTCAAAAAGATTCATAATTAAGTGCTTTTACTGGTTAATATTTAACTATATTTTTATATGTTAAATGGTATTTTAATAGTCACATCAGAGTGTGTTATTGGATACTACTAAAATTCATTTTTTGATTTACATGAAGAGTTGCATAATACCCACTATAAAAGAAAGAGCAATGATGTTTTCTTTCCTAAAAACCCAAGGACATTGGTATTTTAAAGGACATTGGTATTTTAATGTTGAATTATATTTTTTGAATGTTGAATGGTATTTTAGTAGCGTCACCATAGTGTGCTATTGGATATTGGAATTCAATTTTTGATTTGCATGAATGGATGTATAATATTCCACTAGAAAAGAAACAGCAATAATGTTCTCTTTCTGAAAAAACCCAAAATACAATTTTAAAACCTACATGGAAAACAAAAATAAGCTACAATAATGATGGACCTCTAAACTAACATCCTTTCAACACCCATTCCCCACCTTTTTATAACATTTTCCCATATCCATACCATATTTAACCGATTTTTCTCTATGATGTACTTTTTACCAAGATTCAACATTTATGTGATATGTCACTTTTAGTGTTCACATTTATATATTAAGCCTATAATTTTCCTTTTATTCTAACTAATGAGAATTCATGAATAATACTTTAGATAGACTCATATAGCTACCCTTAAAGGCAATAGAAAAAGACCCAAGAAAATTTAGATTCTTCAATATCTTTATGTTACTAAAACACCTTTATATTGCTACAATATCTTGAATTATATTGCTGCAACACATCTGTTGCTTGAACACTACCTATGCTCCAACACATTGATATTGATGCTGCAATACATTGAAATATTGATCTACAACATCAATGACTATTTATGTTGCAACACCCTATGCATCAATTGTAAACCACCCACAACCCCTTTACGCTTAATGTACTGCAACCCTATGATTCCCTATAGGAGCACAAGGGCAATCAACTATGGGGCACATATCTTGTTATTGCAACAAAGGAAGCAACAAAGGAAAGGAAAAAGGGTAGTTAGGCATGTAGCATTGGGATTTTGACAACAACATATTTGACTCAATCTACTACCTCTCGCAAAGTGCCTAAGTGAGTCAATTGATGTGAGAGTTTCCAGTATTTTTAATATATTATTGTAATGAAGGAGTGTATCCTTAGAATCAAATATTTTCATGGGATTCTATTAGTTTTATGATCCATTTGAGAGATTGAGTATTGTATGAATACCCCACCCTACTTGAGAAAGGAAGAAAGAGTGTTGTAATACAGGTTCTTTTTACTTGAAAGATTATTGGTTGTGTGTGTGTTTTAGGTCCCTATAATACTAGTGATTCCCCCATTACTATTGTCACTGTATCCCTTATTGTTATTGTTGTGCCCCTATTGTCCCCATATTATTATTATTATGCCCCATAGAATCCCACGATTGTTATTTTTGTGCCTTTATATTATTAATGTTAGGTTGGCTTGGTTATATTGTGTCCCCTTAGACTCTATATATAGAAAGGAGGTTTTTTCATTTCAATCATCCAAGAATTGTTCATTTGTGTAATGTAAAGGAGGTTTCCCCCTTGAAGAGGTTGAATTATAAGGTGTTGATCTATCGTTTTATCTTTTTGTTATCTGGTTTCCTAACATTTGGTATGAGAGCTTTGGATTCTAGGGCTTCACTCCTCCAAATAGCTCATCGTGGCATTTTTGCTATGACCTTTTTCTGCGACGTTTCAAAAGCGAAAAAAAACCAATTGAGAAGAAATCACAATGAACCTCGGGTCCGAATTTTAGGGCTTGTGTCACTGTATTTTCAGAGGTATAATCTGAGGAAGTTATGGTTTTACATGTTCCATAATTTAAGCTAAAACATGCCATCGTGGGAGTTTTGCTATAACTATTTTGCTATGAAGTTTCAGAAGCTAAGCCAAAAACCCATTTGAGAAATAATTGGTGGGACCGTCGGCTCCAAATTTTAGATCCTCTCTTGCTATATTTTTGAAGATATCGTCTAAGGAAGTTAGGGTTTTTGCAGACCCCTGAATTACATTCCAAACAGGTGACCGTGGGAAAATCGTCATAACTATCTCTGTGAGTATCAGACTGAAATTTCATAAGGAGGTACAAAAAGATGACGGACTTTAGTTTCCTGTATATACTTTTTAGATCCAAAGGTCGAAACATTTACACGTGGCACTTCATACAATTTTGCTCTTCTTAAAAGTTATATAATTAGGTCATCTTGGGAGATTGTGCATATATCTTTCTTAGAGAATCCAATTTTGATCAGACTGATGGCATTGGAAAGAGGACGTAGAGGGTTATGGTAGGTCGCGATTTTAGAACTTGAAGATCTAAAATAATTGAAATACATCATATTCAATATCAGGATCCTACAAAGTGCAAAAAAAAGGTTTGTAGTTTTATTTTCAATTTTTTCATTAGCTTGGTTTGAAAAATTAGTTTGAAGGAATTCAAAGGGAATGGTGAAGAATTGTTATGAATAATTGATGCCCTGAAGAAAACAAATGGAAACACCTAGTAAGCAACCTGAAATCTCTAGCATGAGTCATGAAGAAGAGGAAGAAATGCAACATGATATATTTAAATTACAAGACTAAGTACAACAAATTTCACTCGCAAAAAAAGTAACAAAAGCTAAGATGGATGATTTAAATAAAGACGTAGAAGCTAAGATGGATGGTTTAAAGAAAGACTTGGAAGCTAAGATTGATGGTTTAAAGAAAGGCGTAGAAGCTAAGATGAATAGCGTGGAAGCTAAGATGAATGACATGGAGGCTAAGATGGACGTCGTGGAAGCTAAGATGGATGGCATGGAAACTAAGATGGACGAGTTGAAGACAAATTTGAAGATAGGCATTGAAGATTTGAAGACAGATTTGATAAAGTTTCTACAAGAAATGCTTACTAATGGTGATAGGTTAGTAAAGGAAGCTCATGATGAGAACAAAATAAATGTTAATCATGATTCCATAGACTCTAACATTGTATCGAAGAACCACCATGTTCCAATTATCGGTATTAGGAAGTTTGATGGCAAGGATCCTGGAACATGGATACTACAGATGGAGCAATTTTTCGATCTCTATAATGTGCAAAACACACAAAAGGTACGCATTGCAACTTTATATTTGTAACCAAATCAATTTGTATGGTATAGATGGCTTTACTCTCATAAACAAATTGTCACTTGGGCTATTTTTACGAATGAAATGATAGCACATTATGAGGATACAAAAAGCAACACTTTTTTTAGCCAATTGATGAATCTCGAACAAAAGTGTTCAATGATGGAGCACATTGAGGACTTCCAAAAATTGAATATAACGGTAAAAGATATTACAAAGGAGCATAGGATTGATATGTTCATAGGGACTTTGAAAAATAATATCCAACATGAGGTTCGCCTTTGGGAACGTGATTCATTGGAGAAGGCATTCAGGTTGGCAAGAAAAATGGAAAGCAAAATTATGGCAACCAGGAAGCATACCACTCACATCTATAAAGACAGAAGTGTTGTTGCCCCTAGCCATCCACAACCTACAAGGTTGACACCACAACAATTAGAAGAAAAAAGAGCAAAAGGGCTTTGTTACAGTTGTAATAGCAAGTACACTAAAGGTCATAAGTGTGCTGAGAAGAAATTATTTTACATAGATTGTGAAGAGGAGGAACAAGAGGAACAAGAAACATCAAAAGAAGAGGATATACACTAGGAAAAAACCCTAGAAAAGGAAAAAATGAATCCGACCATATATTGTAATTCATTGGCTGGAATTACCACTCCTCAAAGCATCAAGATAGAAGGGCATATCAAGAATAAAAAGGTAATAGTGTTGATTGATTCAGGAACTACCCATAATTTTATTCATTATAAGGTACCAGAAGAATTGAATTGCTTCCAATATCCAACACCAGAGTGTCAAGTGATGGTTGCAAGTAGAGGAACCATAAATTTCTTAGGAAAGTGCCATATTATCAAGCTATCAATGGGAGAATATGTATTGAATATCCCAATGCTTTCCATTCCAAAGGGTGGTGCTGATGTTGTACTAGGAATCTAATGGCTACAATCCTTGGGTATAATAGCTTTTAATTTTCAGGAGCATTTCATGAAATTCTCTTTATAAGGAAAGTAAATTGAATTAAGGGGTATTGCAGGGAAACCAGGAAAGACAATCAGCTCTAATGGAATGACAAAGCTTCTAAAGAAAGAACAACGAGGCATAATTGGACAATTATGTTCACTAGAAGTTCCCACATCGAAACCATCCATTTCTCTAGATCTCCAAAAAGTCTTGGACAATCATTCCAAGGCATTTGAGACTCAAATAGGCCTCCCACCTATTTGTGATCATGATCATGCTATCAGTTTGATTCCCGGAAGTGTTCCTCCAAACATCAGGCCTTATAGATATCCCTATGTCCAAAAGAGTGAAATTGGATGTATGGTTCCAGAAATGCTAGAGGCTGGTATAATTCAGCCTAGTCAAAGTTCTTTCTCTTCTCCAGTAGTATTGGTTCAGAAGAAGGATGGATCATGGTGTATGTGTCCAGATCATAGGGAGCTCAACAAGCTCACTATTAAAGATAAATTTCCCATTCCTATCATTGATGAATTATTGGATAAATTGCATGGATCAATTTACTTCACCAAGTTGGATCTTCGTACAGGATATCATCAAATCAAAATGAAGATTGAAGGCATTCCGAAAATAGCATTTAGAACTCATGAGGGTCATTATGAATTTTTGGTCATGCCTTTTGGCCTTACCAATGCACCTTCAACATTTCAAGGTTTGATGAATTCAATTTTCAAACCATTCCTTAGAAAATTTGTGTTAGTATTTTTTGATGATATACTAATCTACAACAAGTCTTGGAAGGATCATGTTGAACATGTTGACAGGGTGCTACAACTATTGGAGGAGAAACAATTATATGCAAAAAGATCCAAATGTTCTTTGGAGTCCAAGAGGTGGAATATTTGGGTCATATTGTATCTCATGAAGGAGTTAAGGTAGACCCTAGCAAAATTAAAGCCATTAAGGAATGGAAAATCCCCACATCCATAAAGCATCTGCGAGGATTTCTCCAGTTGACAGGGTATTATCACAAGTTTGTTAAGAATTATGGGAGAATAGCAGCACCTCTAACAACATTATTGAAGAAAGATGCATTTCTAATGGACTCGAGAAGAATCAAAGGTCTTTGAACATCTTAAAGAGGCAATGTGCCAAGCACGAGTCTTAGCTACACTGAACTTCACAAAAACCTTTATTGTGGAATGTGATGCCTCAAGAAATGGAATTGGTGTTGTTTTAATGCAATAACAAAGAGCCGTTGCTTTAAAAAGTCATCTGATCAAAGGAAAGTATTTACACAAAGCTATTTATTAGAAGGAAATGATGGAAATACTGCATGAACTTAAGAAATGGCAACCCTACTTAATGGGAAGACACTTCAAAGTAAAAACAGATCATGATAATCTTAAATACTTTTTGGAGCAAGGATCATCTTCAAAAGAGTAGCAAAAATGGGTCACAAAGATGTTGGGCTATGACTTTGAAATTGTCTACAAAAAAGGGGAGAAAAACGTTGTGGCAGATGCACTCTCAAGAAAGGATGAGGATTTGGAAGCATTTCTTTGTGCCATTTCTATTATCCAACCGGATTGGATAAATGAAGCAAGGGGTGAATGGAAGAATGATGAGGAAGTATGGGCACTCATTCAAAAGATACAACAATATCCGAGTACATTTGATACATTTAACTAGAAAAATGATTGGTTATGGTACAAGGATCGATTATACCTATGTAAGAGTTCCCAACTCAAATAAAAGATTCTTAGGGGATTGCACACCTCTCCCTTATGAGGGCACTCATGATTTCTAAAAACCTACCATAGGTTTAAGAAGGATTTTTTTGGGATGGCCTTAAATCAAATATTCAAAAGTTTGTGGTGAAATGTTTAGTTTTCCAACAAAATAAAGTTGAAGCAATTAAGAACCCAGGACTATTACAACCCTTATCCATTCCAAGCCAATGTTGGGAGGAGGTTTCAATGGATTTTATCACAGGTTTACCCAAGTCCAAAGGAAATAGTGTTATCATGGTGGTAGTTGATAGACTTGCCATGTATGCAAATTTTTGTGCATTATCTCATCCATTTAAAGTGAGTATACTTTCCAATGCATTTATGGAAACAATTCAATCGCTACATGGAAACCCAAAGATTATTGTAAGTGATAGAGATCCCATTTTCATTGGAAATGTTTGGACATAATTATTTTCTTGGCTTTGGACTCAGATAGCTCATAGCTCATCTTATGATCCTCAATCTGATGGGCAAACTGAGATAGTAAACAAATGTTTGGAAGCATACCTTTGTTTCTTTGTATTTGATAAACAGACACAATGGGTCAAATGGTGGTATACCACTTCCTTCCATATTGCAAAAAAAATGACCCCATTTATGGCACTTTATTGATATCATCCACCATCCATAACATAATATTTAATAGAAAATTCAAAGGTTCAAGCAGTGGAAGATCACATCAAGCATCAGAAACAAGTTCTCCAACTCTTAAAGGATAACTTGACCTTGGCGCAGAAAAGAATGAAACAGTAGGCAGATCAACAGTGTAGGGAAAGAAGTTTTGATTTAGGTGATTGGGTATTCCTACAACTACAACCATATAAACAAATGTCCCCCAGGCAAGCTAGGAAGGATAATAAATTATCACCAAAGTATTAAGGTCAGTTCAATGTGTTGCAAAAGATAGGTACTATGGAATATAAATTGGAACTTCCTGGAGCTTCTCGAGTACACCTACTTTTCCATGTTTCATGCTTAAAGAAGGCTATAGGTAAAAATATTCCAGTTCAAACAATATTGCCAGAACTTGATGAGGAAGGAAAAATCATATTGGGAACTGAAGCAGTCAAAGAAACAAGAACTCAACACCTATGCAATCGATCAATTTCAGAGTATCTCACCAAGTGGAAGAACTTACCTATTGAAGATTCCACATGGGAGGATGAGAACTTTATACAGAAGCACCCATAACTACTCAAACGTTGACGACAACACTTTTTTGAAGGAGAGGGGCATGTTAGGTCCCTGTAATACTAGTGATTCCCCCATTACTATTGTCATTGTATGCCTTATTATTATTGTTGTGCCCTTATTGTCCCCATATTATTATTATTGTGCCCCATAGAATCCCACTATTGTTACTTTTGTGTCCTTATATTATTATTGTTAGGTCAGCTTGGTTATATTGTGTCCCCTTAGACTCCTATATATAGAAAGGATGTTTTTTCATTTCAATCGTCCAAGAATAGTTCATTTGTGTAATGTAAAGGAGGTTGCCCCCTCGAAGAGGCTGAATTATAAGGCGTTGATCTATCTTTTTATTTTTTTGTGAGTTGGTTTCCTAACAGTGTGATGTGTTGATAATGTAAGCATGTTGTTACATGTTTAATAAATCCCTTGCATAACGAGGTAGGGACCCTTCTATGGTCATGTACTTCCTGTATTTTAGTTATGGTTATTTATAATTTCAATTTTAGTTAGGGTTATTTATAATTTCAATTAGAATTTATATGGTTATTTATAACATGAATTACAATTTATATGGTGTGATTAGTTACTTTGTTTTCTAACCATTCATGTTATTGTAATTTGTTAAGTATTTACTCTTTTTTCAATCAGTTTTTTTTTGTTACAATCCACCATTTTACTCCATTTTAGTACAACTAGTTAAAGAATTTACATTGCCTTCTAATGTTGTGTGTGTTATGGATTGTTCTTGTTTTCCAGTTTCTGAAGAATCAACCATGATTCATGTTGTTATGTAGATCTCATGTATTGCAATATTTTATCAATTCATGGGCATTTCATTTATATATTTCATGAATGAGAAACCAACTTAATTAAGTCACCCATCTATTTTTTTGCTTATATATTAACTTTCCAATAAAGTGATTTGTTTCCTTCTTCTCCATTTACTTTCCAATATAGTGATTTATTTGGTACATGCATGTTTACTTTTGGAATACAGTGATTTATTTCCTATATGAGTGATTACTTTCAATAACAGAGTGATTTACCTTCTTGATGAAGTGTTGTTGTTAGTATTTCATTTCGTGCAAGTGTAAGCCTTTCAATTCGTAAAATGTGTGATTTTGTCACTTGTGGAAGAACATTAAAGCATCTGAGTCTACCATATTTAATTAGTGCTACTACCTTACTGACACTTAATAAATGATATTAGCAGATATGGTGCATGGTAGTCTACAAGTTCCACATGAACACTAAATAGATAACTAAATTTACAACTTCTTAATTATCTACAATGTAATTATGAGGAAAATCAAATGCCATCCATTTTCAGAATCATTGGTGAAGAACTATCAATAATGCATTCTATGTTTGTTTTCTAGTTTCATTCAATTAGGATACCTCTCTTAAGAAGGTCAGTGTCATGTGTTTTATTAAATTTACTCTTGAAGTCAGCTTGTTTTACAAAGTATATATCTTTTATTTCCCATGCACATTACTAGAGATGAATAAATAAGATTTGTTGGCTCCACTAAAAGTTCCCCATAAAATGAATAATGTGGGACAATCAAAAGAGGAGAACATGTAAACTAACCTCACTTCTTCTATACTACAACTAGCTTGTTTTTAAAAAGGAAGACTAAATATTCCACCTACCAACCTAAGACTATGCGAGCTTCATCCCTTACCTCAATAGAGATCTTGTTGCCTGAATACAACCCAAAAGGTCATATCCATTCCAAATATTTGTTCTCTCTTAACAGGTAGGGAATATATAAATGAAAAAGGAAATTGTTATGAAAGGATGGCACATAAAGTCCCTATTAAGGATACATATTCCTTTGGAATTCCCATTCAAGTGTTAGACCATGAAACGAAATGAAGAGAATTCTCCATTTAACCTATCCCAACTTCCATGGCTTATTCATCTAAGAAGATTCAAGCCCCTTGCATTCCAATTTTGATGTCCTTTGCAAAAGTTATGATTCTCTATGAAATGTCAAGAAATTAAAACTCTTTCATGTCAGACTCACAAATGTTCCAACTCACCCATGGGCCTTCATAGGGATAACATGAACACCTACGCTAAAATGAAGTGAAATTTTATGGAAATGTATCAAGACAATTGTAGGGACACCTAATGAAGTCAATATGCCTATAGAATGATTAGGAATGAAGATGAAAGCGTACAAGGTGATCTAGTTCTAGACCCACTACATGTATTACTACTATATTGGACTTGTGGTCATTGTATTCAAATCTTAAATCTAACGAGTGGAGGAGATGTATCACAATATTATTACGTTTTTAATTGATGGTATGTTGAATATATTCCCAAGGAACATCGAATTCTATGAGGGGATTAAGAGATATATTTTCAAAAGCTAATAATACTATGGGAAATGGAGTAACCATGATAGAAATTGGTAACATGTTAGAAGAATTAAAAAATTATATACTTAGTTCATTGAGTTGTCAATTTCACACCTTACAAATGAAAATTAAAAGGGAAGGAATATAATTAGCCTTAGAAATATTTTGTCCTAGTGGATGAGAACAAACCCGTTGAAAGAGTTACGCCTAAATCACATTGAATATTTTGCAATAAGTGGTTTAGACCACTCCACTAAAAGATCTCTTCCTAGATTAAAATTTGTATACAAGAATATTTTATCAACTAGAGAAATTTGCCTCCTAGAAACATCCTTAGAATCCTAAACCTTAAGGAATGGTTCTTGATCAATCAAAATATTATAATTTTTTCTCTCCTAGCATTTCAATGTTGTACTCTTATGCTTAGTGATGTTTACCTTCTCAATTGTGGATAGTTCCCCCTCCAAAGAAAATTTGATAGCAAGGGTCTAGGAATCCATTCTTTGGAGCCCCTCAATAGGCCTTAATTCAACATTTTATGCCACTTCATCCTTCTCCACCAATGCAACAATATACATGAGCCCCTCCTTTGCCTCAACTTCCTACACAACCAATTTCTAACCTGAATATTGGAAATGTAACTCACTCAATGCAGTTTATTGGACTTGCTATTTACCCTAGTTAATTTATTTTTTCCATAGATTGTCATGATATTGCCTCATCACCTGCAACCAATGGCCTTTTAACTTCCTTTTCTCTTAATTTCCTTTATGTCATAAATAAAATGCCAATTAATGTCTCTTTTCTTTTCATGATGTTAAAGGCTTTGTCCTTTTTTTATTTGATGTTATGGATAGTTTCATTAATTTCTAAGAAGAGGTCTAGATCCTATCCTTGAAAAAGTTGCTTCGACCTCATAACCATTGGGATAGAACTTGGTAAAAGAGTCTGCACTTGCTCCCTTGCAGGCTTATGCATTTGAATGAAGGGTTACAATCAAATTCATGTAGTCTTAAGCTAATGTGTGGGAGTCCTTGTTAGTGGGAAAGTAGGTTAACTTAGGGTTTGGGCACCTGGAAGGGTGGTTTAGCTCTTGGGGGTCCTGTAGCACTTAAGGGCAGTTAGTAATGTCTTGGATTGTTGACTCCATTTCCTTAAGGTGATTTAGCAGGTTGAGTCATGTTATAGTATCCCTCCTCGCATGTTTATCGCGGAAGGATGGTGAAAGTGGGTAGATATTGGAGGGGGTGCTACATAATGGTATCAAAACATGGTTCAACACTTGGACTGGATGAGAGAAATATGTTTGTCATGCATGCGTGTTAGTTGTCTACGTGTTTATTATACATGCATTTTGATTGTCTGTTGGGTCCCTATAATAGTAGTGATTACCCCATTAATATTGTAGTTACATCCCTTATTAATATTGTTGTGCCCCTATTATCCCCCTATTGTTATTACTGTGCCCCATAGAATCCATCTATTGTTATTTTTGTGGCTTTATATTATAATCGTTAGGTCGGCTGGGTTATATTGTGACTCCTTAGACTCCTATATATAGAAAGGAGGTTTTGTCATTTGAATCCTCCAAGAATTGTTCATTTATGTAATGTAAAGGAGGTTTCCCCCTCGAAGAGGTTGAATTCTAAGGCATTGATCTATATTTTCTATCTTTTCTTGAGCTGGTTGCATAACATTTGTTATTAGAGCTTTGGATTCTAGGGTTTTGCTGCTCCAAACAGGTCATCGTGGCATTTTCGCTATAACTTTTTTTCTGCAATGTTTCAGAAGCTAAAAAAAAAAAAACCATTTGAGAAGAAATCACACTAAATCTTGGGTCTGAATTTCAGAGCTTTTTGTGCTATATTTGCAGAGATATCATCTGATGAATTTGGTCTTTTTCAGACTCTTGAATTACATTCCAAACAGGTTACCAGGGGAAAATAGTCATAACTTTCTCTCTAAGCATCGCCTTCAAATTTCGTAAGAAGATATAGAAATAGGGTGGACTGTAGTTTTTTGTATATACTTTTCAAAGAAAAAGGTCAAAACAATGACTCGTGGCATGTAATACAAGTTCGCTTTACTGAACTAGTCTATAATCAGGTCACTATGGGAGATTTTGCGTAACTCTTCCTTGGAGAATCCAATTTGGATCAGACTGGTGGCATTGGAAAGAGGACATAGAGGGCTACTGCAGGTTGCAATTCTAGAACTAGATGATCTGAAAGTACAGAGATACATCAGAGGCAATATTGAGCTCCTACAAAGTGAAAAAAGGTGCGTAAATTCTTTTAAATTTTTGCTTCAGATTGGTTTGAAAATTTATTTTGAAGGAATTCAAAGGGCATAGTAGAGCATTATTATCAGTAACTGACACCGCAAGGAAAGAAAATGCAAACACCTAGTAAGCAACCTAAAATCTCTAGCATGACTCATGAAGAAGAGGAAGAAATGCTACATGATATATCAAAATTACAGGTACAAGTGCAACAAATTTCACGTTCACAAAAGCTAACAGAAGCTAAGATAAATGGTGTGGAATCTAAGATAAAGGGCATGGAAGCTAAGATGGATGATCTGAAGATAGTTTTGAACACAGATTTGAAGACAGACATGGCAGATTTGAAGACAGACTTGAAGACAGACATGGAAGATTTGAAGACAGACTTGAAGACAGACATTGAAGATTTGAAGACAGATTTGACAAATTTTCTACAAGAAATACTTACTAATGGTGAAAAGGTTGTAAAGGAAACTCATTATGTGAACAAATAAATGTTAATCATGATATCATAGACTCTAATGTGGGATTGAAGACCCACCATATTCCAAAAATTGATGTGAGGAAGTTTGATGGCAAGGATTCCACAACATGGATATTACAGATGGAGTAATTTTTCGATCTCAATAATGTGGAAAACACACAAAAGGTACATATTGCAAATTTATATTTGGAACCAAATAAGTTTGTATGGTATCAATGGCTTTGCTCTCGTAAACAAATTATTACTTGGGCAATTTTTACAGAAGAATTGACTACACATTATGAGGATACAAAAAGCAACACTATTTTTAGCCAATTGATAAGTCTCAAACAAAAGGGTTCAATAATGGAGCACATTGAGGAGCTCCAAAACTTGTATAAACGGGTAAAAAATATTCTAGAGGAGCATAGGATTAATGTGTTCTTAGGGACTTTAAAGGATAATATCCAACATGATGTTTGCCTATGGGAACCTGATTCATTAGAGAAGGCATTAAGGTTAGCAAGAAAAATGGAAAGCAAAATTATGGCAACCAAGAAGCATACCACTCACAACTATAAAGATGGAAGTCTTGTTGACCCTAGTCTTCCGCAACCTATAAGGTTGACACCACAACAATTGGAAGAAAAATAGAAAAAGGGCTTTGTTATAGTTGTGATAGCAAATACACTAAAGGTCATAAGTGTGCTGAGAAGAAATTATTCTACATAGATTGGAAGAGGAAGAAGAAAGGAGCAAGAAATGTCAAAATAAGAGGATATACTCCAGGAATAAAGCCTTAGATAAAAGAAGAAATGAATCTTGACCATATCTTGTAATGCATTGGTTGGAATCCACTTCTCAAACCCATCAAGATAGAAGGACAAATCAAGAAGAAAAAGGTAATAGTGTTGATTGATTCAGGAAGTACCCACAATTTTATTGATTGTAAGGTAGAAAAAGTATTGAATTTCTTGTTATATCCAACACTAGAGTTTCAAGTGATGGTTGCAAATGGAGGAACAATAAATTACTCTGGAAAGTGCCATAGTATCAAGCTATCGATGGGAGAATGTGTATTAACTAGCCCAATGCTTTCCATTGCAATGGGAGGTGCTGATGTTGTATTAGGAGTCCAATGGCTAGAATCCCTGGGTACAATAGCTTTTAATTTTCAAGAACCTTTCATGAAATTTTCTATGGAAGGAAAGGAAGTTGAATTAAGGGGTATTGCAGGGAAATCGGGAAGATAATAAGCTCTAACGGTATGACAAAGCTTCTAAAAAAGGAAGAAAGGGGTGTAATTGCACAATTATGTTTGCTAGATGTTTCCACATTGGAATAATCTATTTCTCGAGATCTCGAAAAAGTCTTGAATAATCATTCCAAGGTATTTTAAACTCCCAAAGGTCTCCCACCTGTTTGTGATCATGATCATGCTATGCATCTGATTCCAGTAAGTGTTCCTCCAAACATCAGGTAGTACAGATATCCCTATGCCCAAAAGAGTGAGATTGAACATATGGTTGCAGAAATGCTAGAGGGTGGTATAATTCAACAGAGTCAAAGTTATTTCTCTGCTCCAGTAGTATTAGTGCACAAGAAGCATGGATCATGGCGCATGTGTCCAGATTATAGGGAGCTTAAGAGAAATTCTTCGGCGTAAATCACAAGATAAATCATTTGTTGACGTGTTTCGAACCAAGAAGTGTGGTTCATTATCAGGACAAGTTGAAGAAATAGATCCAGCTTAGCATGTTAAATAGTGTGAGCAGAGACTCCAAAGGCTATCATGACTAATGGCTAATTTTGACTTTAGGACAAGAGTCAAGATTTAATGGAAATTAGTTAAATTATGTGAATATATAACAATATAAAATAATTTAAAAAGTGTTAAAGGGTAGTTAGAAAGTTATTAAAAATTATAAATTTGTTATTACATGGACTTAAAGTATTAAATTATACGTATATAGTATATTATATATAACTATTATATATATTATACTACTATATATATATATATATATAGTATTTTTAATTAAATTTACTTTATTTAACTACATTAATTATATACAAAGGTTTAGTTTAGAAAATTATATTGGATAATAAAATTGACAAAATTACGATAAGGAATAATAATATAAAAGCTTTAATTACGAAAATTATAAAAGGTAAAAAGATTTTAATTTCAGTCTTTAATAAATAAATTCAAAAAAAAAAAGTGATGATATATAATATATATATATCTATATATTATAAAATAATAATATAATAATAAATAATAATACAAATGAAAATTAAATTAAATAAATAAATCTAAAGTGAATGACATTAAAAATATATATAACTATATATAGATAAACTAAAATAATAAAATATATAAATATATATATAGTATATAATATACGCTATTATATATGTACATACAGAGTCAAAATGAGAGACCCTAGGAGGAAGGAGAAGACAAGGTGCCAAGGAAAAACAACGACATAAAGGGGAACCAACGAAAGCAAGAAAGGGCAAGACTAGGAAGAAAGGGCCAGGATCTAGCAACTACTGATCTTCCAGTCGTCATCTCTATTTAGATTGCTCAGCCTTCTTTCAATTTCAATAGCTTCCCTGAATTTACGATGATGGAACTGAGCAACCCTGGCAAAAACCTTGGCCTCCTCAATACAAACATGATGCTTGGTCTTTTCTGCATGCTCTGCTAACGTTGAAGACTTGGTTCTTCCATGTCTTAGGTCCGCTACATGCTCGCTAATCCTTTGATGGATGGAGTGCCCTGTTTCCCCGATATAGGGGGTCCCACAAGGACATGGGATCAAGTAGACACCCTTCATATCTTTAGGATCAATGGGATCTTTCACTGATCTGAGGGATTTGTGAATAGTGTTGAGGGGCCTGAAGGTTGAGGGAATATCATACTTCTTAAGAGTCTGAGCAATCTTCTCAGTGGTTCCCTGGATATAGGGAAGATGGACCCCTAGTCGGCACTCTTTAGGTTATTTTTTGACTAACGAGATTTTAGATGCTTTTAGGAACGCTTTATGACCTAGGCGCCTACTATAGCCATTCTCCATAAAGACGTTAAGGATATGGGATTTCTCTTTATCGAAGCTCTCCCCATCAGAAATCCTCAGGGCTCGAGTAGCGAGTGTGTTAAGAACACCCAACTTTTGAGCAGGGAAATGATGGGAATCGGCATGAAGATACTGTGCAGTATGCACTTTTTTCTCGGAATACTAAGTGTGAGAGAGAACCATCATTATTCTTCGATATAAGAATATCCAAGAAAGGGAGGTAACCATTGACCTCTTTTCCCATAATGAACTTAATGGCAGAGGACTGATAGTTGAGGTGGTTGAAGAAGAGATCTAACTCCTTCGTGCCATGGGACCAGATGACATTAGTGTCATCTACATACCTTTTCCACAGCTTGGGAAGGAGACGAGCTGAGGCTAAATATCTGGCCTCGAAATCTTCCATAAAAAGATTCGCAACAATAGGGGATAGGGGTGAGCCCATGGAAACACCACAGATCTGTTCGAAGAACTCACCCTCAAAACAGAAGAAAGTAGAAGTGAGACAAATCTCAACAAGATGCGTGGTATCATGATCTGTTAGGCAATAGATCACTACCATGGCTTCCTTTATAGGGGTACAAGTATAAATGGAGACCACATCAAATCTCACGAGAATGTCTTCTAGGTCAAGCTTTATGTCCTTAAGCTCTTTAACAAAGGAAGCAGAATCTTTTATGAGGGACTCTGTATGGCCAACTAGCGGTTTGCACTTAAGGGCAAGGAACTTGGCTAGAAGGTAGGTCGGGCCACCAATGGTGTTGACAATAGGCCTCAGGGGGGTCCCTTGTTTATGAATCTTAGGCAAGCCATAAATCCTAGGGGTAATTGGACTGCTTTCAATGAGCTTATATAACAGATAAACACTTCAAGTCACGGAGACAAGAGTTCATCGGGTTGTTCACCCCATAGGATTTAAGGCTGATGTATCATTTAAGAGAGCCACAAGTAAGATACAACAAATTGTTCATGGAGAAGTTCGCCAAAGGAAATGAAGACTTGGCGGAGTGCACCAAGAACTGGTGAGCAAGGGAAGAGCCATTGAAAAAGGACAAACATGATATGTATAGTACTGGTTCCCTCTCCTCCCTGTATTGTTTTGCTGCTAATATGCTATGTAGGCTATTTGGAAGGCCTGACATCAATAAGTTTTCATCCGAGTGGCTACCCCTATTAGATGCAGCTACTAACACCACTATTATGGATTGGGCTCAGATATTGTCTGATAATTTAGCCTCGACTATTAGGAACTACCGGTCTAAAATAAATACCTCTTAGAGGATTTATCCTCCTTTCTTTTTAGCTGCTTATGTTATGGATGCAATCTATTCTGTTTCATGATTTCCTTTAATGGGTTGGAAGTGGACTATGCAGAATCCCTTGCCCATTCAGATTTACCATAAGGAATTGTGGGATTCCAAGTTTATCCCATATTTTTACAAAATTTGTCATGGAGTTATGTTACCTGTTTACAAAATGTTGTATAATAAGGATGCCCCAAGATTTTCCCCCGAAACAAAAGTTGATATTCTCCCTATCGGAAGATGGTTTGGGGAAGAGTTTTTTACTTATGTCAGAGTATTTGGAAGCATTGCTAATCCTCATGTGCTATGCTTATATGTTCCTAATAAGGTATTGGCTCGAGAAATTACCTGCCAGACCTGTGGGGTGGGAGGAATGAGCAAAGAATTGAAAGACAAGAAGAAGGCCATCTTGCTGCAATTTCCTATGGCCTATGGGGCCTTTTCACTATTTGATTTCAGTCATGATTTCAAAGAATTAAACAACATTCTGAGTCTACGACTGTTTAAATTTCAAGGGAGACAATTAGATCCCTTTGATTTCATTAAGAATTTTACTACAACTGTTAAGATAAAGGTATTTTCTAAAGAAGATGATCTCTTTAACGACATCTTCCAATAGAAAAGAAAATTGAAAGACATTTTGCATATGGCTCAAATTTATTTTTCCCTAGCAGAATTCCAAGAATTCAAACTGTACAGAGAGAGGAGATTAGCCAACATCACCTTCGATAAGTTGTGCTTAGAATCAATAAGGGAGCCAACTCCCAGTGTCAATTTAAGAGGAAGCTCACGTACAGACAAGTCCAGGTCTAAGTCTAGGAAAGAGTCATTAGAATGCTCTAAATGGTTCGAGAGCGACCATAATAAAAGTGAAGGATCGGTTAGAGATACTGCCGAATCTAAAGAGCGCCCAGAGCAACAAGTTTTCACGACACCACAGGTGAAGATTTCCCCTCCCATGATCGAGCCACCAAATCTAGTGAGAATTGAGTTGGATAAAGAGTGGGAAACATTTAATGAATTGATTAATACTAAGGATAAAAACATGAATACACCTGAGAGTACAGTGCAGACAATGATAGATATGATCATTGAAACAGTCAGAAATGCTCCAGAAACGAAGAATATTCCATTAACCCCATCATCTGAAATCATGCTGAAAATAGAGGAGATTCCTCCTTTAGATCTATTTTATAGCCCGCAATACAAGGTAGTGGTATGAAGACAAAGAAAGAAATAGAAATTGGACAACATGCTCTCACCTGAGGCAAAGAAACTAGATTTCCTTTGGCAAGACCCTACCATTGACCCTACTAAAAATTTGACTAAGTTATCCCAGATCGCAGGAGCTTATGCTTTTGATACTATTGATAAAGCATCCGAGATATAACTATTACTTAAGGATAGAGAGGAACAAATCCAAGTTTTGCAACAACAACTATTGTAGGCCAGTGCCAGCCGAGCTGCAAAGGAGAAATTAGAAAAATTACAATAGGATTTTCAACAGATGCAGTTAG
The DNA here is from genome assembly GCA_000404065.3 of Pinus taeda. Lineage (NCBI taxonomy): Eukaryota > Viridiplantae > Streptophyta > Pinopsida > Pinales > Pinaceae > Pinus > Pinus taeda. The sequence goes on from APFE030235694.1 coordinate 196,478, forward strand.
GGTATCAAAGCAATTTCGCTAAAAAAGAACACCAATTACAAGCATAGAGATGACCACAAAATCACAAAGTTTGTCTCAAAAGCCCTTGCCTTGAATGATGAAGTCTTGCAACAGTAGGAGACACTTTTCCAAAAAATATTGCAATGGAATTCCCATTGCGATATGAGCGATAAAATTACAAGTCAAGTCATGTATTTGCGACTAGACTATGATTTAATTGATAAAATAATTTCTAATTATTTGATTTTGCAGGAATCAAAGGAAGGGGAGAAAGTAGGTTTGCTTAAAATCAATCAAGCCCACAAAGAAATGTTGTTCCATAAGTGGGATGCATGGATTAAAAAGGTAGAATAGGCAGCAGAAGAAGCAGCAATAATGACAAACAATGTCATTGACTGTGTCAATGCAAATCTACATAGAGAAAACATGATAGCAGAAACCACTCCAGGATTTCTCCCAAAGGCACAACAACTAAAAACAAGTTGGAAATAGAAGGGTAAGGAAAAGGCAGAGTCCATCAAGATGTTAACCATGTTGAATTGGGACACTTACCGGTAGTACTTGGTTAAGCCGCACAGTCAATGCATGAGTCTCAAGTGCCGTACAAATTCTGCCGAGAAGATAGCCCAGTACTTGCTAATTTTGTTTTCGCAGGACAACTAAAATCGGAGGTTGGCCAACTGACGCTCCTCAAACCGATGCTGAATGCTTGTGATCTTAGATAATAGATACATAGTTAGTTAATTTCCAGATACAGTTTTAGTTTTATTTTTGATTTATTTTTTCCTTAGATGATGATAGTCATTTAAACATCTTCCTATATTTTTGTAATAAACTACTTTTAGTATTTAGTTATTAGTATTTTAACCCCTCTCATGCATTTAGAGAGGGGTCCTGAAATTTGTCAAAAACATTTCCTTAGAACATGCACTTCTGCACCTTCGGAGGAGGTTTTGATGAACGAATGGAATGCGATTTATTGATATTTGTCTTTAATGTCTGCTACTAAAATGCATTTCTATACTCTTAGTAGATATTGAATTAGGAAGAGATAAATCTATATTGCTAAAGCTCATGAGTAGAACTTGTTATCATTGGTACTTTTATCTCTTAATGATTTTTTCTTATGTGTCAAAGTAATATTTTATGTTCAGTTATTTATATATGAAGGCTTGAATGTTTGAGTTATCATTTGGCATTTTTGTACGGTGGTGACTATTCTATTTATGCTTTAATGTATGAATGACTTATTATGTGGTACGTTTCTCACAATTGTTTTAGCTAATTTCTTATACAAAAAAAATCATTTTTAACAAATTCTTTTCTAGTAGTGATTGAATTATCTTTATTACCAATTACTGTTAGAAACTATTTTAGATCGCATAAGTGAAAAGTTAAATCTCAGGTTAGTTTTAGAATTAGATATTTATGTTCATTAAAATAAAACTGCATGTTTTAAATTAGACTTATATTAAAAGCATTTGACTTAGAAATCTTTAAAAAAGGAAATATCAATTCTTATCATCACACATAAATTGGGAAATTGGTCCCATTATCCCCATTCGGACCCACCATCCCAAACGGAAAAGGAATTGCTTTCAAGGTCTGGAATGGGTGGGTATCCCCTTGTTGTAGACCTGATTTTCAGGGCGTCAACATATTTGGTGCTAGAAGGAGGGCCCCGAAGTATGAATGGCTAGTAAATCTAAATCTAAATACCATTTTGAGAGTAAATCACCCTCAACATCTCCCCCAACTTCTCCATCGCATTCTGAGTCCTTAAATATTAAGCGAGAAGTTGAGAAAACAACAACCACTACCACAATCCCAAACATTTCAGAGAAATCTACTATCTATCATCCTGAAGTTGAGTCTTTGATCCATAAACTTCAAGGATTTTCCATATCACTGCAAAAGTCTGAAATATCAAAAGGTGTTGTGACTTCACAATACAATCCTTTTCATCCTCTTACCAGATTACAGAGTGAAAAGTTTGGTATCGAACCGACTGAATTACCTCTACCTAAAATGAAAAGAGCAAGGAAGTCACCTCAAGGGTCTGATAGTGAGACTCTTTAACCATCAACATCCTTTCTTTCTTCCCCATTGCAAAGTCAACCATCCACCCCTCCACTTCAAGTTGTTTTCCATCAGAGTACTGGAACTGTAACATCCTCATCCCTACCACAAGGAACTGTGTCTGTGCTTTCATCTATTAGTAGTTCAACAATGGCCCAAAACCCATGGAATAATCTAGGGGCAGTCTCAATGCCTGTGCCCTTGAGTCAATTACTGACCCATCCTAAAAAATGGCTACCCAACTTTAATCCTGAAATAGGCATGCTAGCACAAGAACACATAAATAACTTTATGTTATCCATAAATTTAAATGGATTTACAAATGAAGATGTTGTTGTTAGAATTTTTCCTTATACTTTACAAGGAGTAGCCATAGCCTGGTATTTTTCATTAAGATTAGGGTCCATTACTAGTTGAGACATTTTCCAAGAGCAATTCTTGACCTATTTGGTGATGATAGATCTACAACAACAATGATCAATGATCTATGGAATCTAAAGATTGAATCAGGAGAATCTATCAAAGCTTTTAACTCACGTTTCAACAAGCTTTTGAATAAAATTCCAATTGCTTCCAAGACTAGCGAAGAAGTTCAATGTGAATGGTACATATATACTTTCCCATCGAACATAGTGATCTTCACTGATAGAGCTAACAAGACAACATTGGCCAAAAACATGAAGGAAGCAATAGCGGTAGAAAAATGTATCTTAGCTTTAGAAAAGAAAAATGTTGTCGATGAAATGAAATCTAAAAAGGTTACTTTTAGAGATGATCCTAAGAAAAAGCAATCAAAAGACCCACTTGATGTAGAAGAATTGTGGAAAGTCCTAAAAGCTATGTCTAATGAAATGGTTGACATTAAAAGACAAGTAGCAGAGACTTCTTCTAAGAAACCCTATAAGCCTTATAGAAAAAATCCTTTAACTGATTCAAAGCCTCCCAATGCTATAAAAAATGTAGAATCTGAAGGGGAATAAGAGGAAGTTTCTAACAAAGAACCTAGTGATGAAGATGAGGTTGTATAGTTACAAGGAATGTGGGACTTCATTCTTCCCGATGAAGAGCATCAAGTCACCAGTCAGTATTAGAAGTAGAAATCTACTCAATCCTCCACAACCTATTTCTAAATAGAAGAGCACAAGCTGGATATCTAAGGATAAAGTCGCAGGTAAGAAATCATCACCAAAAGCGATTCATGCTATCCCAGTCCAATCCGATTCATCAACTCCATCTGAAACACTAATTGTTTTTTATGATATGTAGTATAATATCGTTGAATACATGAAGAGGACTAGGGCTACATTACATTGTATGAACTGAGAAAATTGAAACATCAACAAAAGCTACTGTTGAAAGAGTTACATGCAATACCCCTTACAACTCTTCCTGCTATTGTAATCTCACAAGCTTCTCATGAGATGGGAAGACCTCCAACTAATATGGTAAATAAAGTTGACCGAAATGATATTGCTTTAATTGGAGGTAGGTCAAAATTCCATACTCCCCCATTCCTTCTCACTTATGAAATTTTCAATAAAAACTTGCACAATTGTTTGGTAGATTCAGGAGCTTCATCTAATATCTTACCTAAATCAATATGTGCAAAGTTAAACATCCAACCTCAAAAATCTCGAGTACGCATAGTTCGGCTAAACTGATCACAGGTTGAAGTAATTGGTGAACTAAATCAAGTTATCATAAGGTTGTCATCTAATCCAAAGGTATGTCAAATCATTGATATTTTAGTTGCAGACATTCCTGAATTTTTTGGTTTAATACCTAGTAGGGATTGGTCTGAAAAGCTTCATCGATACTTTGCGACCAAATGGTAACACATGTGGCTCCATTACAATGGAAAACCAAATCAGATAAAGGTTAAGCGAGAAAGACACCAAAAATACATAGTGACGGAATTAGAAGGAGAAAATGAACCTGTAGCATATAGCAACAATATAATTGGAAACTATTATGTTGAGTCTTTCCTAGGAAATTTTAATGCTCATACTTCGCCTCATTTAGAACATTCTGTTCTGTCTCAAGTAGAAAATTTTTCTCAAATAGATAGTTCTAAATGTGTTAATTTTGTAGATAGTCCCATAAATAACTCTTTATTTTGGAAATTATCTTTTTATGGATCTAAGTCTAATAATGGGGCAGGAGAAGGATGTGTATTAGTTATTCCAGAGGGGAATAAAACTATGCTAAGATGTATACTTCAGTTTGATTGCTCAAACAACACTGCAAAATAAAAAGCTTTAGTGCAAGGACTCTACAAGCCAATCAAACTAGACATCAAGTGTCTACAAGTCTTTGGAGACTCTGAAATTGTTATTAAACAGGTACGAAATACTATACATTGTCTGTCAGGTCATTTAAAGCACTATCAATCTTTAGTGCAAGATCTGACTGAACATTTTATGGCATTCAATATTTCATCCATTCCCAGACTCGAAAATGCTAGTGCTGACCTCCTGGCTAATGTAGCTTCCAAGCTCATTCCCTCAGAAGACTATAGCCCAGACAAATTCTCAATCGAATTAATCTTTAGGCCCTCCATCCCTGATAATGTTACCAACTAGAAAAATTTTAATGATGATCTTGATATTGTAAGTTTCCTAACATCAGAATGATCTTACACTTATCAGATAATTGATGAAGACCAACATGACAAGCAGTTACAACAAGAGAGCACCAATAATGCTATACCAAAATATGTATTCAAGTTGGAAGACTTATATTATTTGAAATACAGATTTAAAAGGTCTACCAATTCAAAACATCAGAGTTCAACTTTGAACTATGAATTAGTAAATCTAGGAACAAATACAAAGCCATAGAATATCAGCCTAGGTCTTGGCCTAGCCCCAGAAGAAAATTAGCCTTTGTTCGACTCCTGAAATAGTACAAAAGTGTCTTTTCCTGGAATTATGATCACCTTAAGACTTACGACACTTCAATTATTCAACATACTATCCCAATGATAGCTAATGAAAAACATGTTCAACAAAAGCTGAGGAAGATCCATCCTAATCTGGAAAGTCAGATTAAATCTGAGCTCAATAAATTATTGAAAGCCAAAATTATTTTTTGCATTCAACATTATAAATTCTTGGATTTATAGTGTCAAAATCTGGAATCCATATTGATCCCGATAGAATTAAAGAGATTTCTAAAATATCCTTATCACATAATAAGAAAGCCATGAAATCCTTCCTTGGCTAGATTAATTTTGTTCAAATATTTGTTCCAAACTTCTCAAGGATTGTGTCACCATTACAAGTAATGATCAAGAAGAATTTTCTCTTCAAATGGGGCCAATCAAAGTATGAAGAATTCAAATTGATTAAGCAAGCAATTGTTAATGCCCCATCCCTAGTAACTCCAGATTTTTCTGATCCTTTTATTTTGTATACATTTGCCTTTGAGAAGTCATATGCTGCAATACTCACTCAAGCCAGTCAAGACAAGGCAAAAGCCCCAATTTCCTTCTTTACTTCAAATTTTCAAGGGGTTGAATTAAATTATTCTAACGTTGAGAAACAAGCTTATGTTGTTTTTAAAGTGATCAAACATTTTAGACCCTTTCTTCTTAAGACCCATACAAAAATCATAGTACCATTTCCAGCAGTAAGAAATCTCTTAGTACAGAAAGACGTGGGTGAAAAGAGAGCAAATTGGGTCACTGCCCTACAAGAATATGACACTGAGATTAAGCCAGCAAATATTGTAAAGGGTCAAGGCTTTTGCAAGATGTTGGCTGGAGCATCGCTTATATCTGGAATACCATCTCCAAATCAAAAGGTACAGATGTATGACGTAAGCCTAAACGATATTGATTTGAGATATACTGATATCATATTTTATCTAAAAAATGGATATGCTCCTTCAAATCTGAATTATACAAATAAAAGAGCCCTGAGATTGAAAGCCAAGCAGTATCAACTCATAAATGATGTGCTTTTTAGGATGAATTATGATTTGCTTCTTCTTCAATGTCTTGAGAAATTTGAAGCTGAAAAGTTGTTGAACGAACTCCATGATAGACCCGCAGGTGGACATTATGCGGGAGATGCTACAACACATAAAATCTTGTGCGCAAGATACTATTGGCCTACACTATTTAAAGATGCGCATAACTATGTAGGGAAATGTCAAGTTTGTCAAACTCCTGCCAGAAGATAGAAGAAACCATCATTCCCTTTCCAACCAATCAATATCGATCAACCATTTGATAAATGGGGATTGGATATAATAGGTGAGATCGTTCCTCACTCTCCTACACATCATAGGTATATCCTTACAGCTACAAATTATTTTACTAAATGGGTAGAAGTAGTTCCTCTCAAGACAACTACTGCTGAACATATCATTGATTTCATAGATCAATTCGTAATCACCAGGTTTGTTCTACCCTCTGCTTTAATGTTTGATAATGCATCATATTTTTATGGCAATGCTATGACTGAATTTTCACTTAAAAGAGATTTTAAGCTTAAATATTCTACCAATTATTACCCACAATGGAACGGGTTGGCTGAGTAAACAAATAAAATTTTAATTAGATCATTAAGCGAACCATTGATCAAAATCATAAAAACTAGCACAAACCTTTGATGTATGCTCTGTGGGCAGACTGAATAAATAAAAAAGCCTCCATTGGCACTTCCCCCTTTAATTCAGTTTATGGGAAAGAAGTAGTTCTACCAACACATCTAGCAATTCCTTCTCTGGCCTTCGTTCAATTTATTAACGAAACACCAACTTCATCTTTACAAATAAGGAAACTATAGATCCTTAAGCTAGAAGAGCAACGAGAACAGGTTAAAATTACACATGCTCATCATCAAGCATTAGCAAAGGCTTCCTTCGATTCAAACATGGTATCTAGGAAGGATTTTCAAATTGGAGATTTAGTATTGAACTGAGATAAGGCTCACGAAGAAAAAGGAAAACATTCTAAATTGCAATGAATGTGGCTTGGACCATTTGAAATTGTTGAAATCATAGGTCTGTCGACTTTCATGTTGCAAGATTTAGTAGGGAAAAGAAAATCTTTACCTGTTAATGGGCAAATCCTTAAAAAATACTTTCCATAGAAGATGACCTCTTTTATTTTTGTAAATTATTGTTTATAGCTTTATTTTGATACTAAAATAGGTTGTAAATGGCTACCTATGGAATTCACGAAAAATATTAGTGTTTCTTTTAGATTTTATTTTTTTTCTTGTATAAATAGAAATAATTTGGAAAATTGATCATTATTATTGAAAGATACAGTTAAATTCTACAAGCCTGAAAATTTTACTAGTTTCATCCTTACCAATTTTGATAAAAACAACTTTTAGTGGGAATTTGTTTTATATCAGTCATGAAAATCATCAATAACAAAATGAATGTTCTCTATAGAAACATTGTCTCCAAAAAACTCTATAATTGTCATCCAAATCTATTCTTAAGGAACTAATGACTTCCTCCCCACCTAGGGAATTACGAGTTTCAAGGAGTAATCCAATGATACAATATAGACTTAAAGAATAAGAGGTCTCATCATGAGATGACTTATCATGATCATAGATATTATAACTTGCTCATATTGCCAAAAATGCATACCAAAACAGGGCAATGAGTCAAGATTGTTGCAATCAAAAGACAAGGGGTCTCATCACGAGCTAGCTTGTTTAGCAAAGTCATAAATCAAGTGAATGGCACTGTCATAATTTGGCTACCAAACCAGGACATTGTTCTTTAAGAATCAAAAGAAAACAAAAGCAATAAGTGTGGATATGGATTTATCTTTGAAATTGTATTTTTCTCAAGGTAGGGTACAAGACCATTGTTGGGTAATAGGTAACCCTATCAAGGCTATGAACACCTGCTAGTAGCAGAGGCTCTACCTATGACAAATGAGCATACTTACAACTGATCTACAAAGATTTCTTTGTTTTTATCTTCATAAAACCAAGTAGTGGCTGATGTAAATACAATGACTAGCTTTGGGAAGAAAATGATCATAATTAGCATGGAAGAAACAAACTACTATTAATGGCTAAAAACATTATGCACTTTATATTTCTATAATAAAGTTTGATTTTCCAAAAGACTCTTCTGTTTTGGAAGTTCTAGAAAAATCAAAAGGTAATAAGAGATAACTGGTTCTTCCTAGTGAATCGCCAATTTTTGTGGCCAACAACAACCCCCCCTTTTATTTGGTATTAGTAATAAGACTAAATAAATGGGGACCCTTCTAAAAAACTAAAAACTAGCACTTATAATACCCTTTGTATAAAACACAATATCATAATCTTAGGAAAACATCCACAAAACCAAAAAAAATTAAGTTTTGTTTTGGTAAGATTCAAATAAAATCATTCTCTTAACAATAAAACATCGCATCGCAAAAAGGTAATGGAGGACATCATATAAGCAAACTTTCGAAATTGTGAAAACTCGATGTGAGATCGCATGCCTTAAACATTCATTGCGCATTGAAAATTTCATATGCCGCAAGTATCACCTAATATAAAACATCCTGATCCCACGATATGTGATAAAGCATCTCACAAATCACATCTCGCGATCGCATAAAGAAATAAATGATTGTTAACAAAAGGGATTAGCGATATTGCAATCTGTTATATTGCAAAGGAAATCGCAAAATTGCTTTATCGTAGATTGGTAGGGCTCATTCTTCAATGAAATATTTCTCTTAGTCCGATACCGATTTATGGGCATTAATGTCAATTTAGTTGTTTATTGATGGTAATTTATGAGATAATATTTATATCTAATCGAAAGGTTGTTTCACGTAACGTGATATATTTGATATGATTTCGGAATTAAGAGCTTTCCCATCACCTTATCTCTTACCATTACTCTTTCTTTAGTTGTAAACTTGCAGGAGCGGCAAGCATAATAATATATGCAGTAGTGTTCAGAGTGTAATCGGAAAGTAGGGAAAAGCTCTAGTTGTTGAGGAAAAATAAATGACACCCTTATTCAAATACACCACCTGTACCAAAGTTGTCATCATATCCACTTGGAAAGGCACGTACAGTCTTCTCGAAGAGGAAAACCCTAGTGTTATGGAAGTTAAAGTGAAAGAAGACTCACACGGGTCATCTCAAGCATCAATTACTGAACTTGCATGTTCATTCCTGCACCGAATAGCGGCAAGGCCTAAGATACCTCCATATACAGACGTGGTCAAGTGGGTATTGGACAGTGCTGATATAACAAACAAACAATTAAAGTCATGGAGCCAGGAGCTCATTGGGTCATTCACCCCACAAGATTTAATGTTGATTTATGATTTACCAAAGCCGCAGGCAAGCTACAACAAATAGTTCATGGAGAAGTTCGCCAAATAAAATGAAGACTTGGCGGAGTGCACCAAGAACTGGTTAGCAAGGGAAGATCCATTGAGAAAGGACAAACATGGTATGTACAATACTAGTTCCCTCTCCTCCCCGTATTGTTTTGTTGCTGCTATGCTATGTAGGTTATTTGGAAGGCCTGACATCAATAAGTTTTCATCCGAGTGGCTACCCCTATTAGATGCAGCTACTAACACCACTATTATGGATTGGGCTTAGATATCGTCTAATAACTTAGCCTCAGTTATTTGGAACTACCAGTCTAAAAGAACTACCTCTCAGAGGATTTATCCTCCTTTCTTTTTAGCTGCTTATGTTATGGATGCAATCTGTTCTGTTTCCAAATTTCTTTTAATGGGTTGGAAGTGGACTAAGCATAATCCCTTGCCCATTCACATTTACCATAAGGAATTATGGGATTCCAAGTTTATCATGTATTTTTACAGAATTTGTCATGGAGTTATGTTACCTCTTTACAGAATGTTGTACGATAAGGATGCCCCAGGATTTTCCCCTAAAGCAGAAGTTGATATTCTTCTTGTCGGAAAATAGTTTGGGGAAGAGTTTTTTATGTATGTCAGAGTATTTGGAAGCATTGCTTCCCTTGCCCATTCACATTTGCCATAAGGAATTGTGGGATTTCAAGTTTATCTCGTATTTTTACAAAATTTGTCATGGAGTTATGTTACCTCTTTACATAATGTTGTATAATACGGATGCCCCAAGATTTTCCCCTGAAGTAGAAGTTGATATTCTCTCTGTTTGAAGATGGTTTGGGGAAGAGTTTTTCACTTATGTCAGAGTATTTGGAAGCATTGCTTCCCCTCATGTGCTACCCTTATATTTTCCTGATAATTTATTGGCTTGAGAAATTGCCTACTAGACCTGCGGGGTGAGAGGAATGAGCAAAGAATTGAAAGACATGAAGAAGGCCATCTAGCTGCAATTTCCAGTGGCCTGTGGGGAATTTTCACTAATTGGTTTAGGACATGCATTCAAAGAATTAGACAACATGCTGAGTCTACAACTGTTTAAATTTCTAGGGAGACAATTCGATCCCTTTGATATCATTAAGTATTTTACTACAACTATCAAGATAAAGATATTTTCTAAAGAAGATGATCTCTTTCACAACATCTTCCAGCAGAAAAGTACATTGAAATACATTTTGCAAAAGGCTCAAATTTAGTCTCCCCCAGCAGAATTCCAAGAATTCAAACTGTACAGAGAGAGGAGATTAGCCAACATCCCCTTGGATAAGTTGCACTTAGAACCAACAAGGGAGTCAACTCCCAGCGTCAGTTTAAGTGGAAGCTTAGGTATAGATAAGTCTAGGTCTAAGTCTAGGAAAGAGTCACCAGAATGCTCTAAACGGTCTACAAGTGACCATAATAAAATTGAAGGTTCAGTTAGAAATATTTCCCAATCTAAAGAGCGCCTAGAGCAACAAGTTTTGATGACATCATAGGTGAAGGTTCCCCCTCCCCTCATCCAGCCACTAAATTTAGTGAGAACTGAGCTAGATAAGGAGTGGGAAAAATTTAATGAATTGATTAATACTGAGAAGTAGAACACTAATACACCTAAGAGTACAGTGCAGAAAATGACAGATATGATCATTGAAATAGTCAGCAATGCTCCAGAAACGGAGCATACTCCCATAACCCCATCATTTGAAATCATGCTAAAAATAGAGAAGATTCCTCCTCTGGATGTATTTCATAGCCCGCGGCACAAGGCAGTCATAAGAAGACAAAGGAAGAAATGGAAATTGGATACTGTGCTCTCATCTGAGGCAGAGTAGCTAGATGTCCTTTAGCGAGACCCTACCACTAAACCTACTGAAAATTTGACTAAGTTATCCCAGATCGCAGGAGCCTATGCTTTTGCTACTATCAATAAAGCATCCGATGTATAGCTATTACCTAAGGATAGAGAGGAACGAATTCAAGTTTTGCAATAACAGCGATAGCAGGCCAGTGCCAACCGAGAAGCAGAGGAGAAATTAGAAAAATTACAACATGATTTTCAACAGATGCAGTTGGGGTATCAGAGCAATTTGGCTGAAAAAGAACACCAATTACAGGCTATGCTAGAAATGCATAGAGATGACCCCAAAACCACAGAGTTTGTCTCAGAAGCCCTTACCTTGAATGACCAACTCTTGCAACAGCAAGAGACACTTTGCCAAAAAATATTGCAATGGAATTCCCATTGTGAGATGAGCAATGAAAATTCAAGTCAATCGTGGATTTGCAACTAGACTATGATTTAATTGATAAAAGAATTTCCAATTATTTGATTTGGTAGGAATCAGAGGAAGGGAAGAAAGCAGGCTTGCTTAAAATCAATGAAGCCCACAAATAAATTTTGTTCCATAAGTGGGATGCATAGATTAAAAAGGTACAACAGGCAGTGGAAGAAGCAACAACAACAGCAAACAATGTCATTGAATGTGTCAATGAAAATCTACATAGAGAAAAATTTATAGCAGAAACCACTCAGGGATTTCTCCCAAAGGCACAACAACTGAAATCAAGTTGGAAACAAAAGGTTGAGGAAAAGGTAGAGTCCATCAAGAAGTTAACCAAGTTGAACTGGGACACTTACCGGCAGTACTTGGTTAAACCACACAATCAATGCATGTATCTCAAGTTCCTTACAAATTCTACCGAGGAGATAGTGCCAACACTTGCCGATTTTGTTTTCGTAGGACAACTAAAATCGGAGGTCGACCTCAAACTAATGATGAATGCTTGCGATATCAGAGAACATATACATAGATAGTTAATTTCCATATACAGTTTTAGTTTTATTTTTGATTTTTTTTTGCCTTAGATGAGGATGGTCATTTAAACCTCCTCCTATATTTTTGTAATAGCTTATTTTTAGTATTTAGTTAGTAGTATTTTAACCCCTCTCATTCATTTAGAGAGGGGTCCTGAAATTTGTCAAAATCTTTTCCTCAGAACATGCACTTCTACACCCTAGGAGGAGGTTTTGATGAATGAATGGAATGAGATTTATTGATATCCATGTTTAATGTTTGCTACTGAAATGCATTTCTATACTGTTAGTAGATATTGAATTAGGAAGATATAAATCTATATTGTTGATGCTCATGAGTACAACTTGTTATCATTAGTACTTTTATCTCTTAATGGTTTTTGCTTATGTGTCAAAGTAATATTTTATGTTCAGTTATTTATACATGAAGGCTTGAGTGTTTGAGTTATCATTTGGAACTTTTGTATGGTGGTGACTATTCTATTTATGCTTTAATGTATGAATGACTTATTATGTGATACGTTTCTCACAATTGTTTTAGCTAATTCCTTATACGAAACAATTCATTTTTAATGAATTCTTTTCTAGTAGAAATTGAATGATCTTTATTACCAATTGTCGTGAGAAACTATTTTAGATCGCATAAGTGAAAAGTTAAATCCCAAGTTAGTTTTAGAATTAGATATTTTTGTTCATTAAAATAAATCTGTATGTTTTAAATTAGACTTAGATTAAAAGAATTTTACTTAGAAATCTTTAGAAAAGGAAACATCAATTCTTATCATCACACACAAATTGGGAAACCGGTCCCATTATCCCCAGTCGGACCCACCATCCCAAATGGAAAAGGAACTACTTTTAAGTTCTGGACTGGGTGGGTATCCTGCTTGTTGTAGACCTGATTTTCGGCACATCAACAGTCCACAAGGAGTTAGCCTCCTCCTCCCCTTTTCCACAATTTTGGTCGAGACTAGAATGATAAACCAAAGGTTGATGAAGCTAAAAAGAAAGTAAAAAATCACATTTTTCTACCGTCAACATAAAAGTTACCACAAAATAAAAAACATGGTTAGGACATACACATTTCGCACATGTAAAAAAGAAAATATGAGCTCTTCCCCCTATCATCATGGTCATCACCTTAGTTCCTAGGGTTCTTATACAACCCCCCTACATCATGAAAGAACCCATGATTCTCACAACCCCTAAGGGAAGTGAATTTCCCAACCTTTAAAGAGTAATCAATGCTACATCAAACATAGCATGCTATCATTCCCTTGAGCACTCAAAAGTTAAAAGAAATAAAAATAATTAAGATGAAAAAGGCATATGAATAAGGGTGGAAAAACAAAGGTCAAGGAAACTCTTGTACCACAAATTTTCCCTCCTACTTCTATAAACCCACGTATGTGCTTCCCTCATCAAAGATACCCTTGTACCATGGAATGTGGCTTAGAGCCTTCCCTTGATGCCCCACACTGCTCCATCATTATATCACATGACAACTACCACATGAAGGGTGTACCATGGACTTATCACACCCTTTGGGGTTAGAAACCACTTAATAGGGTCCTTCATTAACCACCTTCTTGAGCTTTCTTACACCTACACACTCTAAAGCCCATTATGGAAGTGCATACCAATATGAAGTGCCCACTTGATTCCATGATTTGCAAGATTATTTCCTCAATTACACTAATGATTTGGTCTACTACAATGTTAGGAGACATTAGATATTATACATGATTGCATGTGCATCTTCATCTTGTGGTTTGGTATCCCTATATGATGTACAAGCTCAACAAAGGGTCATATTGGCAGTGGTAGGGTGTGCATTGAGAGCCATGGGCTTCCACAATAATAGAGATCAGATAATCATGCCATGGGATCCTTTAGTACCATTCGTTTCTCACTCATGTTCCACCTATTTGATGATGATGATCTACCTAGACCATGTTTCCCAACCTCCTACACACTTTCCATTTAATTCAGTGTCCATATGGGGTTATGTCTCATCATGGGAGACCAAAGGGGGGTTTTCATCATTGTTTCAACCCTTTATAATGGGATATATGCTTGTTCAATTAATTTTGAGACCGTGGGGATGTTTTTGTGCCCCGAAAGCCACTTGGGAACACCAAAAAGCATTTTCTTGGAGATCAGCAAGCCATCCCCTACATCAATAGTTATTTAGCCCTTCCGCTCATTTTGGAACATATTAGATTTCATTAGGCCTTTCAATCGCTTTCCTAGCTACTTATCTATCATTTTGGCCTTCTTGAGAGGCTTATTTTTCATAGTATGGAGCTATTTGGTAGGCTTGTCACCAAAAGGTTGTTATTTGCACATTATTTTATTCATATGGGCATCATTAGGCCTAATTAGCCAATTCAAATCCCTTATAGGATCATATAAATTGATGAGAGGTTCATTTCGTTTCTCATCATCTGATCCGGATTTAAACAACAATGTAACAAATTACATAGGTAACCATAAATATAGATATATAGGAGAAATAACATGTCCTTTCATTAATGTAAAATACTGAAATATGCTTACAAACATGAATTGAAATAAACTATCTCGGGCGATGGTAGCTTATCTCTGACGGGAGATGTGGCAGCTACATGCCTCTGAACTCACTTACAATGAGGCTCAAAGGCATATTAATTGTTGAGAAATAATGGAAAACCCTAAACATCCAAAACCTTAACCCTAGGAGATGAAGCGCCAAACTATGGGCCCCATTTTGGGTAAATTGGTAGATCAACTTCCTGGGTTCATAACTTTGGCATATGATCTTTGTTGGACATGCACAATACCTCATTAGAAAGATCTATCTGAGGACTACAACTTTTGGATTGGCAACATCGGTCCATGGATCCATTTTTCTTCCAGTATTCCCAAAAAATGTCTCTTAGGGCTTCAAAATAGCTCTGGAAGTTCACGACCTAAAAAAATACCAAAAATAGTAAATTGTGCTACAAATAATGAAACTAAAAAATTGAAAGAAATAATGGTGGGGGACCAAGTGAAATTAGCGAATGGCCACCAATATCCACCTAGATCATTCCTCCCCCCTTGCGAAGCAATGGTCCCCATTGCATTGAGTTCCTCCATGAGATGATGAAACTTTTGTTGAACTTGGTCCCTAGTGAGCCACTTGCCCTGGTGAAGGAGTTGGCTTGCTTTGACAACTCGATACAGTTGGATCTTCTACTGGTGAGTGTGCTTGATCTGCGTGTCCATGATCCGATCAGTTGCAGTTTGTTCCATGCAATCTGGATTGAACTCTATTGGTGTGAGTTGTTTTGTAATGTCGGATGTGTCCAGTAATGGTGAAAAGTATGGCCAAAGGAAATCCACATTGAACACTAGGTGCAGGCCATGGAATGGGGGGATTCTCAGCTCAAATGCATTGTCTCCCACGTCCTTGGTAATGGTGTAAGGACCATATCAGAGTGGTCTAAGTTTCTGATAGGCTCCGGTAAGGCATTGCTTTTGAAAATGCAACTAGACTTTATCGCCAACTTCAAACCTGTGTGTCACTTGATGTTGATCATGTTGCTACTTGTACTTGGCATTTGATTTCTCCATAATGTCATTGACCTACTAGTGAATATGTTGGATGTGCTCAATGAATTTTTTTCCTTATCTATTTCAGACTGGACATGAGTCGAATCTGCCTGAGTAGCTACAAATGGCATGGCCACATCAATGGGACATACTGGTTAGAATTCCAATCCCTCCTGAAAAGGGTTGTGGCCAGTCGAGTTGTTGAGAGCCTGGTTATAGCTATGTTGAACATAGGGGAGTATCTCATCCCATGTGTGCGGATGCTTTGAGTTGTACATGCGTAGGATGTGTACAATCATCCTTTTGACAACCTCTGTATGGCCATCAGTGTGGGGATGGAAGGTTGTTGACTTAGTGAGTTTGGTGTCCAACATCAACCAAAGATTGGACCAAAATGTATTGAGGAAATTGTTGTCCTAATCTGAGAGGATAGACTGTGGGATCCCAAAGTATACCCACACTCGTTCAAATAAGAATTTAGCAGTGGCACTGGTGTGATATTCTTCTTGCAGGCTTCCATAATGGCCATCCTTGAGAACCTATCGACGACCACAAAAACACAGTCATTTCCATTCTTAGTAGAAGGAAGGCTTGACATGTAATCCATGGAGATGGATTCCCAAGGTTGACTAGGTATAGGCAATGGAAAATAGAGGCCTTACTTCTTGATGGTCAGTTTGACAATGATGTAGGAACTACAAGATCTGATGTACTTCCCTACATCCTGTCGAAGATCCAGCCAATAAAAATAATTCTATAGTACTACCACCATTTTCTCGACCCCGAAATGCCCAATAGCCTGATTGTAGTGTGCTTCCCAAATCATCTTGACATGCTTGCTTGAAGGAACACAAACGTTACCCAGGTGACATAACAGGGCATCCTGGAGGTGAAAATCTAGAACATGCTGACCATCCAAGAGTGTCTAGTATGTGTGGCTGATTTTTGGGTCACTTTTGTAGGGAAGAGGCCAATCATAAGTCTTGCACCCACAAGAGTTGAGCACAGTGGTTAACGCCATGATTGGTGGTCGACTGAGGCAATCTGAAACATTATTGGTGCTGCCCTTCTTATACTTGATATTCAAATGGAACTGTTGCAGGTAGGTGGACCACTTCTGATGGCTACCATTCTGCAACTTCCCTTGTGTCTATATGAACTACAGGGGCTGGTGGTCTATGTGGGTGATCGTTTCCTTCCCCAAAATGTAATGCTTCAATTGTGGGTAGGCCTAACCAATGGAATACATCTCATTGTCATAAGTGGGATGCTTTCAGATCGTGTCTCAAAGTGTCTCACTGTGATATGCCACTAGATGCCCGTGTTGAGTAAGGACTACCCCAATAACATAGTCAGAGGCATCTATCCTGATCTTAAATTATTGTGGTGAGTATGGTAATGTGAGCACTAGTGCCAAGCAGAGGTGATTCTTCAACTCTGTGAATGCCTTCTGTTGAGATTCAGACCAAAAGAATTTCTCTTTCGCTCCTCCCTTGGTGACTTGACTGAAGGGCCAAGTGATATGAGAAAATCCCAACACGAACTTGTGGTAGAAGTTGGAAAGACCCAGAAAGCTGCAGAGCTCTGTCAGGGTGGTTGGAGATCACCAATCTCGAATGACTTGGATCTTGAATGGATCCACATGTATCCCCTTTTCATCAATAATGTATCCTAGATGCTAAACTTGGGTCATGCCAAAAGTGCATTTCTTGAAATTGGCACATAGCTTGTGTTGCCACAGTGTTTGGAGAAACTATCTGATGTGGTGGAGGTGCTCTTCCCAACTTTGGTTGAAGATCAAGATGTCATCCAAGTATACCACTACAAATGAGTTAGTGAATGGCCACAACATGCCATCCATTAGCCTCATGAAGGTTGCAGGAGCATTTGTCAACCCGAAAGGCATGACCAACCATTCAAAAAGGCCCTCCTTGGATTTGAAGGCAGTCTTGCACACATCGGAGGGTTCAATTGGTACTTGGTGATATCTTATCCTCAAATCGATCTTGCTGAAATAATTTCCCCCCTTCAGTTGGTCCACAAGGTCATCAATCCATGGGATGGGGTACCTATTCCAGACAGTGATCTTGTTCAGTGCTTGATAGTCAATACAGAGTCTCCAAGTCCCATCCTTCTTCTATAACAACATGATCGGGCTCCCACAGGGTGATGAAATTGGTCCGATGTGACCTTTCTACAACAATTCTTGAATCTGCCTCTTGATTTCATCATTGTCCAGAATGGAGCACTAGTAGATTGGTCCAATGGGCAGCAGCACACCTGGGGTCAGACTGATGGAGTGCTTGACTTGATAGTGTAGAGGAACTCGTGCGGAGGAGGTGAAGATGTCCTCGTACTCCTCCACGACCTTGTCCATTTGTAGTTATCATGCAGAGGGGCCATGTGAAGGTCATGGCCAATGTCTCCTTCTTTCCTTGAGGGTGTATCATGAGGAAAGCTAATTTCTCAGTTTTGGAAATGAGCTTATTGCATTGTTTTGTAGTAACAAAAGAGATTCTGGTAGGTAGTGCTACCTCTGGTATCATGTATAGCTTATTTCGCAAAGTAACAATAACAACACGAGGCCTTGAATCATATATAGCATGTCACTTCCACAAGTATGGTTGGCCTAATAGTACATCGCAATCATCAAGGGGAGAAACGTGACACAATACCTCATCCATGAAGGGCTTGATGTTGTATGGAAGGTGACACTGATGGCTCATGCGAATATCTTGTCCTTGGTGAAGCCACCCAATGGTGTACAGTTGTGGATGTGTTGTGGTCAGTAAGCCCGGTCGCTTCATGACCTCTGCTGAAATGAGGTTCTTTTGGCTCTCACTTTCGACAATGAACTGTAGTGGGGATCCCTTTACCCACATCTAGGAGTGGAAGAGGTGATCCTCCCCCTCTAGATCTTTGGGTTCCTCCTTCTGGATCTTCATGGTGGCGATGGTAGCGTTGGGCTCTGCATCAAAAATACACTTTCCTTTCTCATTCCCCTTGTTGGGTTCTAACTCAGAGTCTGAACATGCATCTGATTCCAAAGACTTTAGCTCAAGCACCAACGACTGTTTGGCCTAACACTCACTTGTGTTGTGAGTGGAGCTCTTATGGAACTCACACCACTTTCCTGTGTCCTTCTTCAGCTTCGTGGTGTTGTTCTTTTCTTGTGGCTTTGGCGGGTTGTCCTAAGGAAACCCTCCTTGCCTTTGCCCTTTGTTCAGTAGTTTTGGGGTGCCTTTCTTTTTCTTCAGATTGCATATCCAAAGTATCGCTTCTTGTCTTTAAACTTCTGCTCGATCTTGGCAGCATATCGCTACGTCGTGCCAAACGAGGAGATGTCTAGGAACTCCATCTCGTCCTAGATGTACCTGTGCAGGAAGCCACAATACTTGAGTACCAAATGCAGCTCAAAATCCTTGAAACCCAACTTTGTGTGAAGGGTAGGTATGAAAAATATTGGTATTCTTTGGCACATCTTGGTCCCTTCCCTGCCACAGCATGGTCCACTTTATGTATTTATCCTCATAGCTTCTAACAGTGTAGTACTTCTCCTTGATGGCATTTTGGAAAGAATTCCACATGGGTGTGGCTAAAAATAGTGAGGTCGTACTTTCATCCTTATGATTGTAGTAGGTTTCCCACCAATCCTTGACATGGGGGGTGACTTTGTGAAGAGTGAAAGTAATATTTTCTTGGCCGGAAAAATCATGAACAAAAAAATACCCTTCTAGCAAATTTAACCATTTATCTAGAGTGTCTACATCTACCTACCCCTCAAATATGGGAATTCCAAAGTTAACTTGTATCTTAAAGGGTGTGGCACTTCCAGAGTAGCTGCTGGAAGTAGATGTGTCACTCCTAGGTACCCGCTCAAGGATTTGGGCAAAGTTGTCCATCATCGCATTCCTTTGTCGCTCTAGGGCCTCTTTAAGAAATATTTTGATAGGATCTCTTGCCTCATATTTGTTTTCATCTGCCATGGGAGGCCATCGGAATTTGCGAGACTAGTCTTCCAAAGGTTTGAGCAGTCCAAACCATAACTCTTTATATCCCGATCCTTTTTGGGACATGAAAACAAAGATACAAAGATACATCAGAAATAATACTTCATTTCATTAATGTAAAATACTAAAATATTCTTACAAACAACAATGGAAATAAACTAGCTCACGCAATGGTAGGTTATCTCTGAGGAGATGTGGTAGCTACATGCCTCTGAACTCACTTACAATGAGGTTTGAAGGCCTATTTATTGTTGAGAAACAATGGAGAAACCTAAACATCCAAAACCCTAACCCTACGAGATGAAGCGCCAAACTATGGGCCCCGTTTTTGGTAAATTGGTACATCAACTTCCTCGGGTCGTAACTTCGACATATGTTCTTTGTTTGACATGCAAAATACATCGTTAGAAAGATATATCCAAGGTTTAAAACTTTAGGATGGAAAACAATATTCCATGGACCCATGTTGTTCCCAATTTTCCCACAAAAATGTTGTTTAAGGCCTCAAACCAGCTCCGGAAGTTTAGGACCCGAAAAATTACCAAAAATAGTAAATTGTGCTTAAAATAAGGAAACTGAAAAAAATGAAAGAAAAAATGGTTGGGGACCAAGTGGAATTGGCGAGTGGCCACCAATATCCACCTAGGTCATCATCACTTGGATTTGAGATATATCTTTCTAAGGATTTCATACTTGCAATTTGTGGAATGATTTTGATGATTAAATGCATTTTGATGTGTGGAATATTTTCCCTATCTCTCTCGGAGCTTCTATTTTTTAAATTTGATGGATGGATATAATCTATTGTCATGTAAGAGCTATTTTTATATGAGGTCATTGATAATTTTTGTCTAATGTATGGAATATTATGCTTTGATTTAGTTTTTTCCCTAAAATTTAATGCGAAATTATAAAACACTTGTAATATTTGCTCATTGCATACTCTATTCATATTTGCAAGTAGAACGAATTTTCCTCGAGGAAGGTTGTGCACATTTTACCTCTAAACGCCATCAAATTTTGCATATCTAATTCTAAAAGTCTAAATTTTCCATGTAGGTGCATCCATTCGTAGTGAAGCTACTTCATTAGGCCTCTTTGAAGAGTGAAGTTTTTGAATCCTAATCATTTTGACTCCAATATTCCCAATAGCAAGGCATTGGTCCCAAGGCTAAGGAGATTTTCTAGGGCTTGGAGTGAAATTTTAGGGAGGATGTATCTTAGGATTTCGTCCATACAAGTTTCTTTATTTATGTCTCCTCTATGCATCCTCCAATTTTGAATGAATTATGATGACGAAATTTGAAATAAACTGATTCCCTAGCTATCACACCAAGAGGGAACCCTTGAAGCTACTTTGACTTGGGGATTTCTTGAAGGTTTTCACTTTGTAGTTCATCATTCAAAAAAAAAAATCTTAACTATAGGTGACCATTGGATGACCCTTTACCACAGTATATCTCTCAACCTTTGGTATTTTATAGTATTTCTCTCAAGGGATTTTTCATGGAATGTCACCCTATCTTCTCCCAAATCAGACACTTTAATTTAATATTTTCATTGAATGAGCTATCCTTGCATCACTTTTAATCCTACTATAAACAAAACAATCACAAGTGAGGGATTTGGGAATCTTTTATCTTAATATTTCATAGTTTTTTAATATTCTTAAGCCTAAGCTCCTCATTCCCTCAAGCCTTTCTTGTAGAGACCTTCTTTTTCTTCTGAAGAAAAAAACCTATTATCTGAGACTCTCCTTTTAGTGGGATTTGGAATCACATTGTACATTATTATTCACCTCATCATTCTAGTTATTACCACCATACTAGGACTCCTCCCATCAGTGAAACTCCATAAAAAGGATGCCACATTGGCTGAGGTGATAGTTAATCCTTATAAAATTTTTTCCACTTGGTCTAGTTGTAGTCCCTTAGGAACCCCTCATAGGGTCCTTGCTAAATTTAGTGGTAATAGTTCCCATGGAATAAAATAATAAACAAGCTACAAATTTCTTTTTCCTTGGAGTTCTCACTATTAAATCTCTTTCTTTCTTCATGAAACCACATTTGATGTTAACCAATATTATCATGTATAACTCAAGTCAGATTGTGGATGATTTTGGATCCTTAACCATTTCAAAGCATGCCAAAATCCTTCTAAGTGTCGATTAATTACATGGAAGCTTTCGCATGCTCATGTTATTCACCCATTATTAGGACCAATTATTTCTAAAAGATTGTTGTAGACATGAATTTTTCCTTTTGCCTTCTAAAAAAAAAGTAACTAAAGATATGCATACCTTTGATGTTGCTTATTTTTAGAATGATGTTTCTTATTTCCCTATCACATATAAGAGAAATACTTTAATTATGCCTCTGAAAATTCAACTAAACTATCACCATCCCTTCATCCTTCAAGACTATAGTTTCCATACTAGATGGAATACATACTAGTGATGTCATAATGCTTCTTCCAAGAACATTCCAAAATTATGATTCTTATTGGAATATCCTAGTTATCCTTCTTGAAAAACGACAACCTTTAACAAAATGTTAGAAAATTCTTAGATGAACTATGATGTGAAAGATGGTGTGGGTTTGCTCATTCCTGCCACCTAGATGACTTTTTTGAAATAAAATTGATCATGTAGACTCCAATTTCTCTACTATCATATGATTTATGCTATAATTCCATTCTCTCTTTCATCAAGATACAAAAACAAAAAATCCTCTAGAGAATGCAATGATGCATGCTACTCTAACTTCTAACTTTTACAAAAAGAAAGATAAGCTGAAAATCAACGTAGTTCTGAGGCTACTCCAATAGTGAAAATCCTTTACCTCTTCTCCTTTCAATTTCTTCTCAATTTATTCCTACTCTTCTGCTATGTGAGATCCAATTCATTCCTTTATTTTTTGATATTCATATTTTGAGAGTTGTTTCAATAATATCTCTTAAAATTTCCATATGTGTTGCAGCTAAATCATTGCACCTTAGACATATCTAATTTTCCCTTGGATTGTCCAACTTCCCTTTCCTTTTCTTCTTGGAATTTAAAACAGAGGACTAAGACTTCTCACTTGATTCAATGTTGTCCTTTTCTTATCCTTATTTCTTTCAGCATACTTTGAGCCCATAATTCATTAAAAGGGATGGTATCCTTTCTTGAGTAGACACCAGTTGAAAAACTACTCCACTTAGCTGGTGAGGCATTTCATACATAAGTGGTCATCTCTAAATCAGAGATGACTTCTCCAATTCCTTGAAACTTGTCCCTTAATTGTTAAATATTCATGATATATCTGGACATATCTTCATCCTTCGACATCCTTACCTTATATAGTTGATTTCTCAAGGATATGTTCTGACCTGATGTACTTATAGAGTACATTTTTACCAACTTTTCATAGATATCTTTAGAAGTGTTCAAATCAACAAGAAAGGGAACAATATGATACTTTATGGATTACATAGCAATGCTTTGCGCTCTCATCTCCCCCTTATTATATTTTTTTAATTATTGAGTCTTCTCTTTGTCTAGTTGAGCAACTTCTCCCAGAACATATTTCATGACTTCATTCTCAGTGAGTAACAAATCAATCCTCCTTTTCCAAGCTTGATCTAAAATTGAAGATCTTAGACTAATATTAAGGTATTACAGACCCATGTGTATGGATTTCTCTATATTACTTAGTGCAATGGATCGATAAGATTGTGAATAATATAGACAATGAAGCAATTAGAAAGACATAATAGACACATGCATAACACAACAATATTCAAGGAGTTCACCCAAAACTTCTGGGCTACATCTCCTGGTCTAGCCTTCAGTGGTGACCTCTTTAATATGTCTTCAAAAGTAGAGTTTTACAAAAGTGATCTCAATTTGAGTCTCAACACAACAGATACAAAACAACAAGAGTTTAATTGAATCCCTCAAGTCTCTCTGAGTACGCAGAATCTCCCTCTCGCTCTATGTCTCTATGTTCACTCTGTCTCAGCACTGCTTGCATTTGTCTTTGTCATTCATTAGCTTTCAAGCCAATCGACACTGGTCTGTTCGTTTTCCCCTTCAGGCTCTTTGGCTTCCAGCCTCTATCCATCGCAACCCCCTCTGAGCGTTAACCAATCATGGTCTAATGTCTTCAGGGATGGTGGCCACCTGTTATGAAATGGAAGGGACCATCGACGCCTTTTAAATCCCCAAAATAGTCGTTCTCTGTTTACACAGAGAAACACACAAAAACATGGGAAAATCCACCCAAACATGATCTATTGGACCTGAAATATTATCAATTCCACCCTATAATCCCTTCAGGATCCATCTTCAGGCGCTATCGCAAGTGATCGTTGATCTAAAGGTTATTATTTATTTTGGGTTGCTAACGCGCATGGAGGTTACCCGCCCAAAAAGGTGGTTTTCTCTCTCCAACACTTAGCCACGTGTCAGCTAGTGTATGGTCTCGAGGAGCTCAGCCAATACTACTTACCACCTAAGGCCTACCTGAAATCCCACTCGTTCCAAAATTTAAAATATATATCGCTGCCTGTATAAACCCTTTCGGGTCTGTTTTATTGCCCAATTTTCATTTCCTTGGTTTTTCGTTTATTTAACGAAAACACGAATTTAATTTGAAAAACCCCTTTTTATAGAACTCAAAAATTTTTAAATTACATCCACAAACCCATCAGGTCTGGCTTTATCGAAAGTTGTATGTGTATTGGCCCCTACTCCTTGGTATCACTCTGATGCGATATTGTGATATCGCAATCACATAGTCCTTGGGCCTCGATAGTTCTTCTACATGTGTATTGTGATGCGATGGCATGCGAGTAGATCTGGACCATTGATCTCTCTGCATAGATCAACAACTCTTGTTTAATTACGCCAATCGCAATTGCGATTTCTAGTAATGTTTCTTCTGATGGATCCCACTTGCCACCTCCGACTGCGACATGCCAATCATATTTGGACCATTGATCGGCCAGATCTGATGGCTCCTGTGCACTATTATTTTGACCTCCGATAGGCTCTGTTTTTCACTGTTTCTTCATGTTTTTCACTCTCGATAGTGTTTTTTTCCTTTTTTAAAGGTTCATCCTCTGCGATAGCTTTTGGTTTTTGAAGACTTAAAGGGTTTTTAGGATTAATTTTGGATGATTCCTTCCTACTGAAAAGCTTTGGGACCACCAAAAGTTGGTTTTTAAGCATCGATCAAGTGAGGATATAGCTTCCTCACTTGTTCAATCTCTATCCATTTGCACTGCTTGGTTTTGAACCTTTTAGTCTGATTCTCAAGTACTCAACATCCCCATTGTGCATAGTTCTCACCTTCTTGTCCAAAATTGTGTCCTCCTACAACTCATTGAGATATTTAGGAAACAAATCGTCAATAGAAGGCAACTAACTTTTCTCTTTGGGATCTTCAACTAATGAAGGTTCATATAGTCTCAAGTTCTCTGCGTTAATGACTGAATAGATATGCATGTAAGCTGGAAAATCAAGGCAAAAAGTGTTTTCACCAATTTTTTCAAGTATTTTGAAAGGCCCATACCTTATTGGCTTCAGCTTCTTACCTTGGCCTTGCTTTCTGTCTTTGCTGATATACAACCAGACCTGATCACCAACTTGGAAGCTATGCTCAATTCAATGCTTGTCATGCCTTCCCTTGTACATGACCTGGCTTCTTTCCAGCTATTCCTATACTACCTGGTGAATTTCCTAGACCTGTTCAATGAAATTGGTTGCTTTGTTCACATCATTATGACCATCAACTGTTATGTCTTTACTAAAGACAAAATCCAAGGGAAACTTTGGTGTAAAACCAAAACAAGTCTCCAAACGAGATCTCTGTGCAGAAGAGTGCTTGGCACGGTTGTAAGCATGTTGCACATAACACAAATGTTCATCCTAAATCTTGGGATGCTTGCTACAATAGCCCCTGAGCAAATGAATCACTTTCCTATTGACCACCTATGTTTGGCCATTTGTTTGTGGATGAAATGTTGTGCCCTTCTTCAATCTGGTGTCCATCAATTCCCACACACATGACCAAAACTTCCCAGCAAATCGGGAATCGCTATCTAATACAATGGAAGTGAGTAACCCAAAATGAACCCATACATGCTGAAAGAACAAATTCATTGTTTGTTCAGTTGTAACTTGCTTGTTACAAGGTATCAAAATACACATTTTGTTGAACCTATCCACAATAACATATAAATAATCATGACCTTTTATAGATTTTGGCAATCCCCCAACAAAGTGCATGGAAACACTTTCCCAAGGGCGAGAAGGAACTAGAAGTGGAGTGTACAAGCCTAATTTTCTATTACTGGGCTTTCTTGTAGCACACATGGTACACACTTTGATATATCTAGAAACTGTTTCATGCATTCTTAGCCAATAACAGAACCTTTGCAACTGTGCAATTGTTTTACTTACACTGAAACATCCTGATATTAGAGAAATATGTTCTTCTTAGATTATATTAACTCTTTTAGTTTGAGGAATGCATAACTTTCCCAAATGATATAAGATTTGGCCCTTAACATGATAATCCAATTCTACTTGTTTGCCATGACTTAAGGTTGCATATACATCTTTAAAATATATATCTTGAGCATATTATTCAATCTAGCTTTCATGCAATACCGAGTTATTCTTAATATAGTATATGCATTTATGATTGGTCTGGATAGCATATCTGCAACCTTATTATGTATGTCCTTCTTATATCTGATGACAAGATGAAATTGCTATAGTAAACCCATCCACCTATAGTGTCTTGATTGTTGAAATTTAGTTTGTGAGTGCAAATATTGAAGTGGTAGATGATCTGTATGTATGATTATTTCTTTGCCCATTAGGTAATGTTTCCACTTTTTCACACTCTGTACTAATGCATACAATTCTTTATTATATGTGAGATAATTAACTACTGCAGAAGTAAATGTCTCAAAATGATAACATATGGGTTTACCATATTGCATCAACACTGCTCCCGCATAGTCACTGGCATACATTTCAATCTTAGATGGTATTTGAAGATCTGGCAGTGCTAATATTGGTGTTATACTAATTTTTCTTTTAAGGTGTGGAAGGCTTTCTACTATTTGCCTCCCCACTGAAACACCTTGTTCAATTCTCTTAAAGCATGTAGGGGAGATGCAATCAAGGAAAAGTTAGCAATAAACTTTCTCCAATAATGTGTTGTTCCTAGGAAACTCCTAACTTCTGTAGCAGATTTTGGTTTAGGCTAGTTCACAATGACTTCAACCTTAGAGGGATCTATCTTCAATTCACCACCCCCTACAATATGACCCAAATAATTTAAAGATGTTTTGCCAGATTCACATTTTGATAACTTCACATAGATATTTTCTCTTTTCAAAACATCTAAAGTCTGCTTTACATGCTTCAAATGTTCTTCCCATGTTTTACTAAAAACAAAAATGTCATCTAAATATAGAATTAAAAAATCATCAATAAAAGGTCGGAGTACATCATTCATAACTCTCATGAAAGTGGCAGGAACATTAGTTAAGTTAAAAGGCATAACCAGCCATTCATACAACGCTTGCTTTGTTTTGAAAGCAATGTTCCATGCATCTTTTTTTGCAACTCTGGCCTGATGGTAGCCACCACGCAAGTCTAACTTGGAAAAGTAAACTGCTTCTTTCAGCTGATCTAATAGATCATCAATGCGAGGAAGAGGATAATGATTCTTGATCGTTATTTTATTCAGTGCTTTGTAATCAATGCACATCCTCCATGAACCATCTTTCTTTCTCACCAACACAATTGGAGATCCACATGGTGATGTGCTTAGTCTTATGAACCCTTTATCGAGCAGCTCCTGTACCTTCTTCTTGATCTTTGCATTCTCTAAAGCAGATAACCTGTACATTCCGATGTTAGGCAATGGACCATCTTGCTACAAATGAATATCATGTATTATTTCCCTTTTGGGTGGCAGACCTTTAGGTTCTTGAAATATGATATCATATTTTGAAACAACTTTTTCTAAATCAGCTTTCTGTTTAGCATCACAGCCTTCAAACACATTGGTTTTATCAGGGTTATTTTCCTTTACAACCATTAGTAAAAATTGCTTGCATGAATTTACAATTATTTTCATCTACCCTGAGTTTAAGAGTGTAGTTATTTTTGAATTTATGAGCTCTTACAATGTATTTTGTTCCATCTTTAGTGAGTTGATACTTATTTTCAGCTCTATAGAAAATAGCTTTTCTATCATACAAGTAAGAACTTCCTAAAACAATACCACATATATCCAAGGGAACTATATTTAACTCAACCTCATCTACAAATGTTGACCCAATAGCAAACCTATGTTTACATTGTTTGGTCACTTGTAGCTTTGCTTTATCACATACCCAACCTAATGGATATGGCTTCTTGTGAGGTGTTGTTAGTAAACCCAACTTCTTTACAATTGTTTCAGAAATCAAATTTACTTGTGAACCACAATCAAATAAAGTATCAATCTTTTGGTGCTTGGAAATAACTCTAATATGAAAAATCTCATGTATTTTCCTCTCATTATCTTCATTATCAATAGATTGAGCAGAATTACTTGTAGATGCTTCAGAATTTTTACCTTTTATACCTGTAGCTGTGATTGTTGTTTCACCACCTGAGTCTGACCCCAAGTCTTTCTGAATAGTAGCAGTAGTCTTCTTCTTCTTACGACTGAAATTTTTGGGTTTCAGCTCTAGATGCAAAGACCAGCATTGTTCATCATCGTGTCCATCCTTCTTGCAGTGTGTGCATGAAGGTTTGTCTTTCTGTACAGTGTTTGCCTTCCTCTCTTTCCATTTTTGCTTCTTCTTTTCCTTGTTCTTGCTTGTAAAGGGTTTTGATGATCCCCCAATCTCTGGGTTCACATTCTTGCCTCTAGCCTCTAGATGTGTAGCCTGAACTGATACATCATCTAGGCTAGTGGGCTTAAACACGAGAATGGTGTGCCTCAAATAGCTATGCAGACCACCTATATACTTCAGCAAAGTTTCAGGTGAGTCTAAAGAAATGCCTAGAGTTAAAGCTCTTCTTCTAAATTCCTGGGTATAGCTTTATATACTTTGGCCCTTTAATTGACGAAGAGTTTGCCAACTCATCATTGCTTACTGCATATAAGCTAGTGGATAGAATTACTTTTTAATGACAAAAACAAATTCATTGTAGGTAGAAAGAATTTTACCATGCTTCTTCAAATCAACTTGTGTCCTTGTTATAGATATTTTTGGGCACTTCAACCCTAATCATAAATGTCCATAAACTAAGGGCTCCTAAGTCCCTAAAAGTGTTGCTTCACTGCCTAAAGGAACAAGGTCAACTGATTACATCATCTCCCAGAAGTTGTCCACTAAAAACTGCTCATAAATGGTCAAAACTGGATCATACTGAAAGCTCAATGCAGAGGATGCGATGCATATCACCTTCCCAGTGTACAGGGTTCGATGCATACTGATTTGCTCCTCTGTAGGGTGCGATGGTAGGGAATGGACAAATAGCAGGAACAAAAATGCGAGGTGGAAGATCAGGAATCTTCCAGAAGCTTCCCCTCTAACACTTTCCTCTCCATTTTCGACCAAGGATGAGTAAGAGATCATCATTCTCCAAGTGGAAGCAGGAACTATCAGAGAGAGGACACTAATCAAGATCCTAGAAGATGACTCACCTCTCTATAATCATCTATA